>JAQIUQ010007328.1:0-61361 GCA_030378365.1 Hybognathus amarus | reverse complement strand
ATATATATAATTTAAGCACAAATAATTCTTAAAATATATACATGCATGCATAGGTATTTATATGTACAAAATAATTATATACAGCACACACAAATATATTATGTAAGCACAGACTTTTATTTCAGATGCGATTAATCACAATTAACTTTTGCACAGCCCTAATATAAATATCAGTTGTCACTATCTCTCAAAGTTAGTGAGATAATTATAAATGCTTAGTTTTATGATCAGAGCTCTGTAGTTTTAAAATATATAATACAATGGAATTAAATGATGATCGAGAGATGGACGGATAAGCCTGAAGGATCATATTTGATACATAAACATGATTTTTATAATTAACGATATAAAAGTTATGTCGATTTTATTAAAAAATCTGAAATGCGCGTGAACCACGACCTAAAGAGGAATGCATTTACAATTACACTAAAAGGTATTTTATGTGCTAAAACATATAAGCTATAAATCAGATGACAGAAGATTGTGTGAAACAGATTTTTCAGCAAAGTAAAAAAATTATCAGAGAAGCATTTTAAGTTGCCTCTCACCGCCATGTTTTCAAAATGAACAAATCTTTTTTCGAGTCATTTTGTTCATTCAACGAAACGAAATGAACAAAATTACTCGAAAAAAGATTCGTTCATTTTGATGAACGAGTTCGAACAGGAGAGTCACGAACGCGCATCACAGAACAGACAAGGCAAGCGTTTGAGCTTATAAAACTTTAACTTTTTTATTTATTTTTGAAATAACCGATCATTTCGCTTGATAAGACCCTTATTCATCGTCTGGAATCGTTTAAAGCCCTTTGAACAGTTTGCACTGAAACTGTCTTTTGGACCTTGAACCGTTTGGTTCCCATTAAAGTCCACTATATGGAGAAAAATCCTGGAATGTTTTCATCAAAAACCTTAATTTCTTTTCGACTGAAGAAAGAAAGACATGGACATCTTGGATGACATGGGGGTGAGAAAATAATCTGCTAACGTTTTACTCCTTTAAGCTCTAAAAAGAGAACTGTATTGTCTAGTTTTGTAGTAAATCATCTGTGCTGATTCTTTAAAGGACCGAAGACCATATAATATAACGTCAAAAACGCCCCAGCCCTCAAACACTTGAATCCAGCGCAGCAAAGAACCACAAATAACCTTCATTTCAGGTAGAAGAAAAAAGACTGGTCGAACATACCATATTTTTAGGCACTTTGAGGCACATGTTACTTAGTGACATATGAACACTAAACAACACATCAATAGGACATCTGAATAAATAACCTACAGATTATACAAGAGCATTGGGCCGGCATTCACAGCAGGTCAGGGGATTTAAAGTCTGTCAGTCATTGCTGTAAACTTTATGGCTAAAGGTGGTGAACTTATTACAAAAGCAATGCGTCAATGGCGGCAGTGTTGGGCCTTTGAAGACCCAATGAAATCAAGAGTTGTGGCTTTAGTTAGGGCCCTATGAAATTTTCCCAAATACCTGTTTTTTCCCATTTTCACTTTTTTATACTGTTTTTTTTACTCCATTTTAATGGTTAAATAAAGCATGTCTAATCATTTGAATTTATAAAAACAACCTTTTTTTCATTTCTAATAAATGAATGTGTTAGTATTATTGAGGTGTAGCTCTAACAGTACAGACGGTCACAATGGCTGTGTCCGAAATCTCCCAGCCATAGTCATAGTGAACCATATAGTGAGCTCGCCATTTTGTAGTGCTGTCCGAATGTATAGTGATGATTATTATACCCCATATAGTCCACTCAATGTATCCCAGAATGCATTTTGAAAAGTAGTGTACAACCGATGGTCACTAGCCCAAGCCCTACATACCATCATGCATTGAACTGATCGCAAAAAAGGCGGAAGGACGACAAGGGGAGCAGCACGACAATACAAAATTTGTCATACAAATGTAAGTTATGTTCTGTCTCGTTTAAAGGGGGGGGTTGACTGCCATTTCACTTTTTTCATTTTAAATAGTGTGTAATGTTGCTGTTGGTGCATGAACAGTATCTGCAAAGTTGCAGCACTGAAAGTTCAGTGTAAGCAGAGATATCGTCTTTTAAAAATCAACAATGGATACAATTCATGTTTGATTATATTCCTGAAAGTGACGATCGTAATCTAGCTCTCTGTGCTGCGCATTTTACGGAAGACAGCTTCCAGAATCTCCACGAGTTTAACACCGGATTCAACAAGAAACTGTTACTAAAACATGAAGCAGATCCAACTTTAAAACCAGAGGCAGCAGTTGTTGAGCCACAACCTGTAAGTAGGCTAAGACTTCATCATTTTAAATGTATTTGCATGTATAATTCCAGACAAAGCCTTGTGTTTTATTTTTTTCAAATGCCAGCACTGGCTTTATTGCCACTATAGGCTAGTAGTTATGCTATTTTGTGTCTACGAACGCGTACAAACATGAATTTTGTATAAGTACTAATGTTGTAAATGTATTTTTCATGTATTGTATATATGCTTTATGACGTTATTTATTCGATTTAATCAAGAACGTAAACCTGCCAACGCTGTTTGAGTATAACATTAGTAGTCAGTCAGTTGCTATTGTTGCCAGTCAGATGCTATTGTGTAAAACAAACGTGTATAAAGTTAAAAAATGTAGCAAATTATCATTCAGAAACGTTTAGTAAGAGCCGTGTGCGGTGACGTTCTGTTTGACTCTCTTCATCACGGCTTTCTCGGTTCTGATTCTGCCTCAAACTGATACTGCAGTCTTGACATATATTTACATCTGGACCGGAGCTCATGACTTGCCCTTAAAGGTAATGGGCGTTAACCTTCCGGACAACGTGAGCGACAGTTTAGCCAATCACAACACACCGGCCCAAACTAACCAATCTGAGCCCACCACGTGTATCTGAGGGAGTGTTTTCATAGACTCAGGAAGTGAACCGCTCATTCAGGGGACAGAGGAGAGCGCGTCTGACAATAAAGGGGAAGTTTATGAAAAATAAGACTTTAAAAAAAGAAAAACCACAAATACATGTTATATTGCATCCCATAAATACAATCATGCAAAGAAAAAAATCTTAACTTATGATATGTAGTAGTTTTACAATTTTGTCATACATGTATAAATTGTTTGTAAGCACGCACCCATTTAAATAGTGCGACAGCAATGACGTAATCAACTGCGCTGAGAGACGATCATGTAGTGTCCGAAAGTGGTGTTTCTATTATGCTGGTGAGCTCACTATATAGTGCTCTGAGAAGTGGTTTGAGTGGAGATTTCGGACACAGCCAATCTCTTCGGGTTAAACCAAACTTTTATTTTGACAGGTTGCCGTTTTGCAGTTTTAAATTCACAGACATGAGTGAATATTAGTGCTTATTATTAATTGATCAAAATGTAAAAAATGTAATGAAATTCCATGTTATACAGAAATCAATGGGCCCTGCTTTTCTGCTAGTTTTAAGGTCATCTACATGCTAGTATAGTCCTTAATGTTGACTAAACTCTCTGTCAGGAGTTGCATTCAACAGAACTAAATTGTCGTATTGCTTACAAAGCCACAAATCCCAGTTTGCCCAATCTCTCCACTTCTTCACTTGTGTAAAGCATGTTAATATCAATGTATCTGTGGCTGGAGCCGTGATGCAGTGAACTGAAGGCATGAGCCGGAAAGTTTCACCAGCCCATTTCCTGCTGGGCATTTAAGAACACGATTAGACATTTTAATTGACCTGACAAATGTATTTTTAATAAGAACCGAATCAGTCTGACGTTTTCTTTAAATAGAAGCACTCGGTCACTGTCTGAACAGGTCGTAGTAGTGCTTTAAAATGCGTCATATAGCAAATGGTGTAATTTGGCACATATTAATGGGTTGCTAGGTGACAAGTCTGACTTCATGAATCGCTCCCTATAGGGTTCACACAAGTTTGCAGAACAACACCAACATATATAAACAACTAAGTGAGTCACAGATCAATGAGTAAATGACTGAATAATTCCTTTGACTGAAGATTCCCAGTTATCGGCTAATAACATTTGCAAAACAAAGTGAAATGCCTAAGGCCGGAGACATACTGGCTGCGTGGCATGAGTGTGGCGTTTCTGTTGTGTGTCAGCTGGCGGCTGCGTCATGTTTTCTGTGTCTTTGCACACCAGACACGTGTCTGACGCGGCACTGCTGATGCTAGGTGACGGTCTACATTTGGATTAGCGGTGTGTTGCTCTTGCCTTTACAACAACAATTTCAACTTATCACACATCTTACAAAATCTGAAAAATAGGGAAGTGGGCTGTCTGTTTATTTCAGTAACATTTACACATTTTGTGTAGCTTTAAAGAGCCCATATTTAGATGGTGGACCGTCACTCAGAAGACACAATATGTTGTTCTTGTAGCCTATCCTATCTTTATATCCTCCTAAGGCCCAGAACATTTTTTTCTTCATGTAATCACATTGTTAAGAAAAAACAAAAAAAAAAAAAGATATTTTTTCATATGTTATGCTATGACCTCTGTAGTGGACACCAGGACTTGATTGTTTCAAAAATAAAAATGACATGACAATTATTATTATTATCATTTGTTTAAATTACATTGAATTTATGTCAAATCAGTTTAAATCTGAATTTGTCAAAACCGAGATTTTCAAACATTGAAATGTAATTTATTAAAGGGCGGGTTTACTGGAATTTCACTTTTTTGATTTCAAATAGTGTGTAATGTTGCTATTGGTGCATAAGGAGTATCTGCAAAGTTGCAGCACTGAAAGTTTAGTGTAAGCAGAGATATCGTCTTTTAAAAGTCAGGAAGTATAATTGCCTACAAAAACGACTCGTTTTGAACTACAGCTGGGTTATGGTACGTCACTAACCCACACATTTGCATCAACCACTCCCTCCGGAATATGCAGGAAAGGGCATGCGTCGAGTGAGTTATGTTCACGCAGCTGTCAGGTCTTCTGTGTTTCGGGCTTCCCACAGACACTATACTTCGACAACAATGGATACAATTTGTGTTTGATTATATTCCTGAAAGTGACGATCGTAATCTAGCTCTCTGTGCTGCGCATTTACGGAGACAGCTTCCAGAATTCCACGAGTTCAACACTGATTAACGTAAACAAGAAACTGTTTCTAAATCATGAAGCAGATCCAACTTTATAACCAGCAGTTAAAAGTCAGCAGTTGTTGAGCCACACTGTAAGTAGGCTAAGACTTCATAATTTTAAATGTATTTGCATGTATAATTACCGACGGAGCGTTGTGTTTTTTTTTTTTCTTTCAAATGCCAGCGCTGGCTTTGTAGGCTTTATGGGCTAGCTGCTACTAGTTAGGCTATTTTGTGTCTACGGCAAACGCGTACAAACATAATGGACCTGAATTTTGTATAAGTACTAATGTTGTAAACGTATTTTTCATATATATATGCTTTATGACTTTATTTTCGATTTGATCAAGAACGTAAACCTGCAAACGCTGTTTGAGTATAACATTAGTTAGCCAGTCAGTTGCTATCGTTGCCAGTCAGATGCTATTGTGTAAATCAAACGTATATTAAGTTAAAAAATGAAGCAAATTATCATTCAGAAACCTTTATTAAGAGCCGTGTGTGGTGAGGTTCTGCTTGACTCGATTCATCACGGCTTTCTCGGTCTAATTCTGCCTCACTGATACTGCAGTCGCCACATCATTATTTACGTGTATCCAACGTCTATGTTATCCACATTTGGCATGCCCGCCCGTTTCGCCCGTAAAGGTAATGGGCGTTAATCTTGCGAACAACGTGAGCGACAGTTTAGCCAATCACAACACACCGGCCCAAACTAACCAATCTGAGCCCACAACGTCATTCTGAGGGAGTGTTTTCATAGACTCAGGAAGTCATCCGCTCGTGCAGGGGACAGAGGAGAGCGCGGCTGACAATAAAGGTGAAATTTATGAAAAATAAGACTTTTAAAAAAAGAAAAACCACGGATACATGTTATATTGCACCCCATAAACACAATCATGCAAAGAAAAAGAGCAGTAAACCCGCCCTTTAATATGTATTCAAGTACAAAATGACACATAAACATCGTTTCCTATTGTTTTGTTTTTTTTGCCTGGAAACCAAGCGGCAAGATTCTAATCTGAAAAATGAAGCCTACCTGGAAGTGCGAAAAACTGCAATACATCGAAAATCCTCTGAGAGGGCGGTCCCAAATATCCATAGGTCCCATGTTAAAATGTCAGTTTTCACAGCATAAATTCATGCTTTTATAGGTTGGTCCCATGGACTTTTATTTTATTTTTTCAATATGTTCCGAGTTCCTGACAACTGTGAGGGGGGTGAATTTTTTTCAAACTCGTTAGTTTAGATCGTATTTAGATGTATAAAATGTATGACAAATAAGGGCGGTTAACTTTGATTGACAGCTGATAACGGGTTGCACCGAGTGAATTTGACGTCTCGGCCATGATCTGACACAACACATCATACCACCCAGGGCTTGACATTAACTTTTTGAGGCAGTAAATTTATGTTTCACTTGTCCCTGCACAAAAGTTACTTGTCCGGGTAAAGATTTATAATTTTATCTAGGGCTGCACGATTTGGGGAAAATGTCATATTGCGATTATTGAGGTCAATATTGCGGTTGTGATATGTGATTGCGATATAATAAACAAATGGTTTCATGAGTCAACTTGTTTGGTTCAAAACCAAATTCACACACAGATTAGTGATAATTCTGAAATTAGCAATAACAACTAAAAGATTGATAACACCTATAATGCTCAATAAGCCATTGATGTCTGGATAAAAATTAACTGTCTAACAGGTAGGACATATACAGAAATTGAATAAAGTTATCAAACAGTCTGCGCTGCATAAATTATATATAGACTACTCTTTACTACTCTCTACACAAGTTCTTTAGTCAAGAGCAGTGAGTCATTTTCTCTGTTCCCTTTGTTCTTTCATTAACTTTACTGACAGAACGCTTTATTTGTAGCTGACCCTTTAAGAGCTGCCGCTGTAGACAAGACGCGGATCTCACACACGCCTCATTCTCTCACGAGTCACAACTCTTTATGTCCATCATAAGACTGCTCTTATGAAGATACTCGACAAATGACATTTTGGCTTAATTGTGTGTGTTGATGTTCGTTCAAGCGTGAAAGAGAACTTCTGAGAGCGCGGTCTGTGCATGCGGCATTATACTGGCGCGCGTCTTTCTGTGAGTCACATTCAGGACATTCACAGGCAGCACGAAAAATGTGTTCGTTAAAGTCAAAGGGCTTTAAATGATTTCAGACGATGAATAAGGGTCTTATCAAGCGAAACGATCGCTCATTTAAAAAATAAATAACAAAGTTTAAGTTTTATAAGCACAAATGGTCGCCTTGCTCTGTTCTGTGATGCGCGTTCGTGACTCTCCTGTTCAAACTCGATTATCAAAATGAACAAATCTTTTTTCGAGTAATCTGGTTCATTCAACGAACGAAATGAACGAATTGACTTGGAAAAGATTCGTTCATTTGGTTTGGACCTTGAACCGTTTGTTTCCAGTAAAGTCCATTATATGGAGAAAAATGCTGGAACGTTTTCATCAAAAACCTTAATTTCTTAAGGTTTCAGGAAGATCTAAGGAACTACTCCTTTAATCCCCATTTCAGAATAAAGCAAACCGGTCAAGAGCTGAAATTGCGAAAGACCGAATGCATTCACTTTCAAATTTCATTGGAAGGCAAAGGAGAGTCAATTTGTGAAGTGTGAATTGTTTTTGCACCACTTTTTCATCCTGAAAGTTTAGTATCTCTATTCCAACTTGACTCTGGTGGCGAGGACATTGGCGGCTCTGAACACACCCTGTCTGTTTCTCCATCTGGTAGCATTCTCTCAAACCAACAACATCAGTTTTTGGCAGGACTGCTGGCGTGTTCAGATCCTTTTCTCTGCCATAAGTGTGTTACTCTGATTACGTCTCCTCCACCTGCTGAAAGTCCGCAGGTCCGTGGGGAGATCTCAGATAAGCTGCCGCCCCGTCTGCTGTCTCTAACAGGGTTTCATGTGGCACCGATTGACACACAAACGGACTGGTTTTCTTCTTCACAGCTGGTTTGCAGACAGCCAGCACAGCTGTGTACACAGGAGGTCTCTCCAGCTCCTGAGCCACTTCTGCACATCTCAGCTGGACTGACGGCATGACGTTCAGCCAAACTTCACCACCACATCGTTCTTAAAAACATGGTTTGTAAGGGCAAAAATCTGCCAAATGTCTTTTTTAAAGCAAGACCAATCTTTTGTCTATATTCCAAAGCATTCTTGAATTACAACCATTTAAGTTTGAAATGTTCATTTTCTTGTACATTCAAAAAAAAGGGAGTGACACTTCAAAGGGTTACCAGTAAACTATATAAATACAAGCAGGGCTCGAACATTAACACTCGCCAACCGGGTGGATTTCACGCGTGGCGGGTAACACAGTCACTCCCACTAGCCACTTTGGCGTGTTGAAAAATTGTAGTCTTGTCAAAAGACATCTGACACAACAAACGAATTGCAATTAGAGAAGATTAAACTCAGCGGACTGGCCGTCGGACTAAGGGCTTTTTTATTCTGCGTTTACTATCAACTTAATGTGATGATGTGTGAGCGATCTTTTATAATAGCAGGAGAATCCAGAACATACGCGCGTCTCACGCTCTCCTGCAGTGCCGTTGCGCGAGGGTGCGTGCGCCAAATATGACATCCAGACTTTTGTCAAACGATCATCACACGCGACTGGTGCACACACACATCAACACAGCGTTCAGTCAGTTTGTGAGTGTGCGTGGCCGATATAAAGAAAAAAAATCTTCGTGATTAAGGGACACGGTGTAGCCTAACTACTAGCAGGGCTGCCCTTATGTCACGTCATATCACAACTATCTTTCCAGAGTTCATTTTATGTTTTAATAAAATTAATCATGCCATGAAAGAAAGCAGGAGATGCCTTTGTGGGAATAATCTGGAAAATAAAGACCTAGGCCTATACTTGTTTCAGGTGGACATATCTCCAGTTGATGATAATTATTAAGTCAGAGCTCTGAGGAAATGCTAATGTAACACAAACAATTCAGAGTCCCCAAAACTGTCATTTAGGCCTATATGAAGTTGCAATCCTGTTGCCTTAAAGGGTACCTATTATGGCATTTAAAATGTTCCTAATATTGTTCTGGGAGTCCCCAACAACAGTTTTACAAGCATGCAATGACAAAAAACCCTTTTGTTGTCTTATAATATGCATTAATTTTTACCTGATTTGCTCACCGACTCCCATATGAATCGTTTAGCGAGTCCTTTTTCCAAAACCCGCCTTTGCGTGACGCTAATCTGCAGTGATTGGTCAGATGACCTAGCCAAGTTGTGATTGGTATTCTCTGTGCAGAGAATTTCGGAAACGGAACGCCCATCACCTTAAATGGGTTATGGTTTATTAATTTATACATAGTTCCCACAGGCGAATTAATGTCACGTGACCTCCCCGGAGATCTTGCCATCTTTGAGGGCAAAACCGCTGTGTTTACCATAGGTTTTTACAAAGTTTTATCAGAGAATGTCGTTTTACAAACAAATATTTATTTCTGTTTATGTTATTATGCAAATCATGAAAAGACAAAGTGAAATAGATTATAAAGAGACCATTAAAACAAGACAGAGAGAGGTACAATGCGAAAATTTCATTCATAAATGGTGTGGATCCGTATGCAGTAACGAAGGAAGCACTGAGCAATGATTATGCAGCTTTGCCTCAGATACAGTATTTTCATGTGTGCCATTATCTGGTATTGGTGAGGAGTTTTTACACATTGTGAGCAATTCCGAGTCTGGAAATCACTGGAGGCGTACGATCTGCTTGCCGTGGGTTGGTTCGGTGACGTTTGATCAAGTGCAATCAATGGAAAAATAACTTATCATAGCGAAGAAGCATCATGATGCTAATCTGTCTATTAAAAAGCCATAGCCTGCACAACTTAATTCATGTTCCCCTTAAAACAGTCACCGGTGCTTTCTGTGATATGCATGTACTTGCGGGCGTCATGGTTTGGTGCATGAATATAAAAATAAATAACTCGCGTGCAATTTAATTAATGTAATGCGGAACTACATTATATGCGGGTTCTTTAGGGACATAATCTGAGATCGCAATGCTAGAATGCGAGATCAAACAGTGGAAACAATGTTGTTTTGTATGCTTTTAATACCTCGTCATTTTGTTCATACAGGACATTATTCAAACTGCAATGTGTTAACTTACACTCGCAATAAAACACAACATTGTGCTTTTGTCAAACAAATTCTTGCGTGTTTTGAGTGAGTTTCTTTCCTGTTTATCCTCCCCAGCCATAATCTCCGTCGTTGTTCGGACAAAAGCTTAGTCTTCTCACATCCATGGAGTCTAATGACGGCTATAGTGTAAAATCCCCGATTTAACTGAACCTCCGACACGATTATATCATCCATTGACCCAGCAGGAGATGACCATTTTCACTATAGCACGAAACTCATCTCACTTCGTTCAACTCGTATTGTTTCTTCTAATGTTTTGCCCGCAGCAATAGCGCCGGGTCAGCAAATGCCCGTATGTCGTGACGTCATGTGGGAACTATGTATACTTGTATATATGAACTGTAGCCACTTAGTCTTCAAATGCTCCTCTCCTGGCAGATGAAAAAAGTTCGCTTTTGCATCGCACTTCAAAACACAGCGTCTCGTCGACATGATTGTTTTCCGGTTTTCCCTGGCGTCTCAGAGCGCAATAAGTGGGCGTTTCTTATTCAAATAACTTGTCAAGTTGACGTCAACTAGACAAAGGAAAAGCATCGTTCGTTGAACGATTCATATAGAGACTCAGAGTCGACTCTTACTTTGAGAGACAATAACTTTGTATACGGTGAACTTTCATTTTTAAAACTTTGCAGGATGTTTTCGTTCACTTAGATCTATGTTACACACTACATGAAGGGCAATTTTCAAAACTCCATAATAGGTACCCTTTAATTGTGGATTTTTTCTTAGAAAAAATAATTTATTCTTGGCTCATTGTTTCTAATGCAGATAATTATTCTACTCTGTATTACAGTATTTACTGCTGTTAAAAGAAAGAAAATAAACAAAAAAAAAAACAAAAAAAAACACGATGCAGCAATTTTATTTTATGTGTATTTAATAGACAACATGTTTTTAACCCTCCTGTTACCCTCAAATCTGATAACACTTTTTACCCTCTGGGGTCAAATTGACCCCAATAATTTAAACCTCCACAATATGTTTATTTTTATTTACAAAGGTTTGTCTCAGTTAATTTATGTCTTTGTTGACTACTTAAGTAACCTTTTAAGTTGACATCCACCCACCACCACCCTCCCCACCCCACCTAACCCCTTATACATCCAGAATACCCATTGCACGACTATGGAAAAATTTACAAATCAACATAAAATCTTACTGATTTGACCTAAAATTGTAAAAGTATAAATATATCTGGCGTTTTATTTGTTTTATAATATTTCTAAGTATAGATTTTTGTAATCTATAACATTTGGAAAGAAAAACTATTTATTTATCAAGGATAGTAACACGAGTTATGTTTGGGGTCAATCTCACAAAAATTATGTTTTCCCTCCCCCATGGCACGGGAAACATCAAAGTTCTCACAAAAATGATGTTTTCCCCTCCCCAATGCACAGGAAAGAATTATTAGTTCTCTTGAGAATTATGTCACATGTCATGTGAACTACTAGTAGTTCTCGCAATACTACAGATATGGTTCTGTTTGGTTAGAGCCCTAAAACAGAGGGACATTTTTGAAAATGATATTGAATATGTAAAATTACAATGAACATTATAAATTCAAATTATAACATGTTATAATGACTTCAATATAACAACCAAAACAAATGTGTGTGAAATTTTAATATTTCTTCTGTTTTATTATACATCTAAAAGAGCCTGGGGTCAAATTGACCCCAAGGAACACCGATGCTACAAAATTTGTACAGGACTTTGAAAAAATATTAGCAGGTTAATTTTATGTTTACAGAGTTGTCCCCATTAAATTAGGAAAAGTCATTAAATTTGAAGCAAAAAAAATAAATAAAATTATGTTTTTACAGACGTTAAACATTGAATGGGGTCAAATTGACCCCAAGGACAATGGGAGGGTTAAAAAAGGAGCTTTACAACCTTACCAGAGATAAGGATAATATTAGTAAATTTTAGCAAGTTTTAAGCCCCTTTATCGACTTTAATCATAAACGTAATTTTCCAACAACAAAAACGTGGCTAGTAAAAGTGCTGTGTGGCTAGTAATTTTGGAAAACCACTAGCCAAATTGGCTAGTGAGCAAAAAAGTTAATGTCAAGCCCTGAATACAAGTAACATATGGTAATAATAAATAAACAATGTAAAATAAAATTTCTCATTTACATAATATTGTATCAGAACAATGTAATAATACTGGATAATAATAGAGATTAATCTATTATCGGCATGGCTACAGGTTCCCATGTTTTGTCTGCTTGAACCAGTCAGGTAAGTTATCTGGTCATTGGTGAGTTTGGTATTTCGTTCCCACTGCATCTTCAGCTTTGAGTAACCCTATGAAAGAGAACGTCTCTGCTTACTGGTGTAACCCATGTTCTCTGAAAAGGGTACGAGATGCTGCAGCTCGCCGTCAAACTCCTCGCGCTGCCGACAAGCTTCCTTTTTCGGCAGAGAAATCTGAGGAGCAGATGATGCGTGCCCTAATATAACATGATGAAGTAAGAGCATCAAGGCAGCGCCCGCGCCATCAGCCAATGAATTGACGTGATTCTATATGGGCTTCAGACAATCGCCACACCTAATATTACACTTGAAATGCTGCCAAACCTTAGAGGGATTTGTCTTCGGCATCTTCATTAATCCCCTCGCTATCAGCAGACATTGCAGGAGTCTCCCGCATATTGATAACTGCTCCCTGATGCCCGCAAATTAGTTAAAATCTTCCGGAATCAGAGATGTATAAAGTACTAGAAACCCGGGCTTGAGTAAAAGTACAAGTGCTCTATCAAAAAAGTACAAGTATTGTGTCATGTATTTATTAAAGAAAGCAGTCAAAAGTTTAAACTAGCAATCAAATAAGGCGCTTTGGCGGGATACAAATTTGCTTTGGCGGCCGCCAAAAAAATTTCATTGCAAGACAACGTCTCAGGTTACGACTGTAACTTATGTTCCCTGAGAACAGGGAACGAGACAATACGTCGAATGACGCAATGGGGACGCATTGCGTCATTCGACGTATTATTGAGTTCCCTTCGAAAGGGAACGTCTCAGGTTACGACTGTAACCTATGTTCCCTGAGAACAGGGAACGAGACAATACGTCGAATGACGCAATGGGGAACGCATTGCGTCATTTGACGTATTGTTGAGTTCCCTTCGAAGGGAACGTCTCAGGTTACGACTGTAACCTATGTTCCCTGAGAACAGGGAACAAGACAATACGTTGAATGACGCAATGCGTTCCCCATTGCGTCATTCGACGTATTGTCTCGTTCCCTGTTCCCATTCCCTTCGAAAGGGAACCCCTGCATTAGTTGTCAATGTGTGTGTCAATCAATACCATTACCCTATAAAACTGGCGTGCAATTTTAGGCAGCATGAAAGTCAACTTGCAACAAATGATTGGTAAAATTTTTATAATTGTAACGAGTAACTAGCAGAACATTAAAAAATATTGAAGTAAAAGTATTAAATTCATCGAAAATATCTACTTAAGTAAAAGTAGAAGTATGAGAAAAAAACAATACTCTAGTAAGAGTACAGATACAGCATTTTAGTACTTAAGTACAGTACTTCAAGTAAGTTCTACTTCGTTACTATACATTTCTGCCCGGAATCTAGAGCGAGTGAGCAAGAGCACGCATGAAAGGCAGAACAGACTGTGCTCCAAACCGTATAGTGCATGCATGAGGGAGACGGAGAGAGAGAGACTTGAGTGTGTGCGCCTCATGACACAGAGACTCTTTTCGTTCTTATTTGGTCTGGTTATTACCGTTTATGTCAGAACCGGTTCCCTATTTGGCACCGTGTTTCGGTACCCAACCCTATTTACAATCAAGCTTTAAAGGTGCATTGCGCAAGTCTCTGAGTTTTTGCAGAACTACGCCCCCTCTGGCGACAAGCGAAACTGCAACCAGAGGTGTGCACGCTTATGGACCACACGCACACACACGCACGCTTGCTGAGCTGTTCATAACCAAAGGAGCATCAGCCGCACAAATCTACTGTTAGCCATAATATCTTCAGAGGTAATAAAGTTATAAATCTGCAGGTCATTTTAAATATATGAAAGGAAAGACATTTGAGTAAATTACACAATTATGTGTAAACGGGGGTAGTAGAAAACTTCGGTTTTTGTTTCCATCTATCTTCATGTTGAACTGTTTTGTGTTTACTGTATCCTCTTATGATTGTATCATTATGGAAACACGTTCATGAACAATATGGGCCCTATTTTAACGATCTGAAACGCAAGTGTCAAGAGCGCAAAGCGCAATTAATTTGTGCGGGATGCCGGCGCTGTTGCTATTTTCCCGGCGGGATAAATGCCTCTTGCGCCTGGCACAATCTAAAATGGGTTGGTCTGGAGTAGCTTCATTATTCATAGGTGTGGTTTGGGCGTAACGGAAAATAAACCAATAAGAGCGTCATATCACATTCCCTTTAAGAGCATGATGAACGAGAATGCGCTTGTTCCGTGGCGCAATTCTATTTTAGCGGCGCATTTACCACGCGCTTCAGCGTCGGTTCACAGCCCGAGTAGAACGATGTTCTCGTCAGGGCCGTAAAAGAAAGAGAAGAGACACTGGGGATGGGACAAACCCACCCAAATTTGCTTTCGGGTTAAACATGCATATAATAATTTGGGTAAATGTGTAAGCTTTATGCCTGTTTTTCCCATCATCATGGACACAACAATGATTTCCCTCATGTTTATATATTTTTCCATATAATAATGTGTCATTTGCAAAAAGTAAAATGCATCTGTGTTGCTGAGAGAATCATCTACAGTGTATCCAGCGTTGTTCACACTCTGTATTATGGCCAAGCATGCGCGCTGAAAATAGCATCTGAATATACGCGCAACTGACTTTAGACCAGGTTTTTTCTGGTCATTGGCACAATTGTTTTCTGGAACTGCAAAATAGCACCAGGGATTGTTTGCGCCAACACACGCCTCCTTTTCAGCGCCAACCCGCAAAAGGAAGTGCAAGTTCATTTGTCAGTTTACCGACGTGCGTCTGTGGAGAAAAAAAGCCCGCTTTGCGCGAGTGCAAAATAGGAATGATAAATGCGTCAGTGTATAAAGTCATTTGCGCCGGGTGCAAGATAGAGCCCAACAAGTTATAACTTCATATAGGACCCGTTTGAGCCCTAGAGCAGACCAGAGATCTCTCCATTTGTTGAATGTTGACTCATGTCTTATTCCGAGCTAGGGTTGCAAAGGGGCTGAAAATTTCCGGTAAATTTCCAGAAAGTTCCCAAAAATCCTGGAAAGATTCCGAAAAATCCTGGAAAGTTTCTGAAAATCCTGGAAAGTTTCCGAAAATCCTGGAAAGTTTCTGGAAACTTTGCAACCCTAATTCCGACGCCTGGCAATAGACAAAAGTTGTATCTTCTTTGTTTTACATGGAGTTTGCGTTGGGGTTTGGAATGAACTTTGAATCCATCTTCTACTTTTGTCAAAAGTTGACTTAAGTTTCAAGTTGTCTTCGCTGAAACGGAGAATGGCGGCGAATACACAAACCTGTCAGACATTGCCAAGTGAGCGTGAACGCACATGACGTCACGCCCAGTCTCAAACTCCGTCCCGAATCCCTCTTATTTATTTCACTGTACAGGATTATAGAAGCAATCGCAGTGATCAGAGAAGGGCTCAGTTCAGCCCACCAGGCAATTGTTTAAGCATGTATGGGTTAGAAAAACTGGCCTTTAAACCCAAATTAGTATTATTATTGAGTCATTACAAAATATAGTCATGTTCTCGTTAAACCAGATCTCCAGAATGCTCTATAAGCGAGAGCAGTGTCACTCACTGTCTGGTGTGCTGCAGCTCTCCGTACAGCCAGCCGTCCCTCTCTTCAGGAATCAGCAGTGTGATGATGTCTCCTTCTTCAAAGCTCAGCAGCGTCTGGTTGTTTCCAGACTTGTGGGGGAAAATGGTGCGCACTTTGGGTCTTTTGTCCGGGAGATTGAGGCCAGCGGCCATCGACACAGACCTGGACAACCCATTGTCCTCGTTGTTGTAGTCTAGATGGGGAAAAAGCGTCCTCAAAGCTTTACATTTGAAAGACAGACGCTGACAATTCGGCAAAGTTCTTTCAGTTGAATGGCTCAATTATGAATTTTAACAGTATATAATTTATAATTAACTGCTTTTTATTGTGAATTTTAAGTGAAAAAGGAAATCAGGGTAAGTGACTGAACTGTAAAAAGCATTTCAACGTGTTGTCATTGTTAACTAAATCCAAAACTACGACAATTAAAAAAATATGAATATGAATATAAAACAAAATATGAATGTTCAGATTTTTTAAGGCTGTCAAATGATTAATCACGATTAATCGCATCCAAAATAAAAGTTTGTGTTTACATAATATATGTGGGTGCACGGTGTATAATTATTTTGTATGTACTGTATATATATATATGTATGTGTATATATATATATATATATATATATATATATATATATATATATATATATATATATGTGTATATATATATATATATATATATGTATATATATATATATATATAGTATATATATATATATATATATATATATATATATATATATATATATATATATATATGTATATATATGTGTATATATATATATATATATATATATATGTGTATATATATATATATATATATATATATATATATATATATATATATGTGTATATATATATATATATATATGTATATATATATATATATATATATATATATATATATATATATGTATATATATATATATATATATATATGTGTATATATATATATATATATATATATATATGTGTGTGTGTATATATATATATATATATATATATATATATATATGTGTATATATACACACACATGCATGTATATTTAAGAAAAAAAATATTTATATATAAAATATTTATATTTATATATAATATAAATTATATATAAATCTATATACAGTATATTCATGAAAATATTTCTTAAATATATACAAGCATGTGTGTGTATTTATATATATAAAATAATTATATACAGTGCACCTACATATATTATGTAAACACAAACTTTTATTTTGGATGCGATTAATACGTTAATGTTGACAGCCCTAATTTTTTTAAATCTAAATTTTAACATTTGAATTGAAACGAATATTCAGATTTACACACTTCTCTAAAATGTACTGTTACTGGTTATTATTACTGGTAACTTTATGATGTTAACTGGTATTAAAATGACATTGACTATTAGCATGATTTAGAAGAGTCGCATTACCAACAACCGTAGCCTAAAAAAATAAACCGTAATGCATTTTGCCTTGCCTACACAAATGAAAATGTAAAAAAGTTAGAGGCAGAGTCATGCAGAGTTAGATCAGGAATGTGTTTTAGGAAAGTAATCTCGTGGTAATTTTACATTACAGAGGTGTAATATGCTCACCAGACTCTCTCTCCTGTCTGGAGGACTCTGGGTTGAACATGCTGGCCAGAGGACTCGTCTGAGCGCGGCATCGGAGGTGCGGGAATCATTGCATCCGAGTTGGACTGTACAGGTACAGAAAAATGCAGGTGTGAATTCATAACACAGCTGGCCTGCACACTGTACTCATCAGCGAAGTGCAGCACGCCGTCCTCACCCTGCTGTAGCGCTGGAGGGATGGAGACGCCTGAGGAGTGTTGCCCACTGGAGTGCGCAGACCTTCAATCATGGACATCACGCTGTCGGGGACATTGGTAGCGTCACTGCATTTGTTCCTGCCAGCCGGTCAGGTTCTCTGACAGAAGCTCTCGGGCCTTCAAGAACACAGAAAGGTATCAGTAGGGCTGGGCGATATGGCTGAAAACTTTATCACGATATCAGTGTTTCATATCGGTCGATATCGATAATTATTGCATTTTTTATATGACCTATTTAAAATTAGGACCAGGAGAAAAAAATCTATTACAATTAAACATTTTTATTTTAAACTTAACCTTCCTCTGAGTATAATCCCAAGACAGAAATGTCAACACAACCATGGAAAACTCAAATAATTAAAAACGAGGCTGAATCCAGCTTCTTATTCGCTGCTTCTTATTGGTGGAACGGATAGCGTCAATAAGAAGCTGCGAATAAGAAGCTGGATTCAGCCTCGTAATGTACACAGAAGTCACGGTTCGGTTTAGACATCACGGTTCGGTACTATTTTGGTACAAGGGAGTGGAAAGCAAAACAGAAATATAGAAGGCATTTTTATATATATGTCTTAAGCCTTGTATTTTTTAAATAAGTTTTATTAATAAAGACATACTGTATAACCGGTTTATCTATAGTGATAATAGTTTTATGTAATTAGTTTATTAAATTAATAAAAATACCTTGAGATATGTTTTGTAATTGTACCTGAATTAATTTAAAACTAATTAGCTATATTTCAGATCAATATATTTGTTTTCCTTAATTTGAATTAACCCGTTATTCTCATCAGAATTATAAATAGATTTCTGTATAAAAAAATACTACCAACACATTTTATTCTCTTTTTTAATGTGTAACTTAAAAATAAACAGATTAGTGCTCTGTTTTGAGGACAAGAAATGGAAACCAATGCGGTTTGATGATGACTGTCAGAGACTATTTTTGTGACTGTCCAAAAGATGGAACACACAGACTGTTTTAAAAAAGGGGTTGGATATATGTTTTATCTGTGTTTTATTGCGAGTATAGGCCTACACAATTATAAGTAAACACTTTGCAGACTGAATGATGTCCTGTATTAACAAAATGACAGCTTATGTTTTTATGTCTCCACTGTTTGATCGCACTCGCGTCGCGTGTCTGTCTCTCTATCTCTCACACACACACAAAGTTAGATCGCGCACGTGCTTACTCTCTCTCGCGCGCGCGCACACTCACTCCAGCATCACAATCTTGACATCGCAGCCTGTTCATTATGCTGTGTTCACATCAAACGCGAATAGAGCGAATTATCCAATAATGTCTCACAATTCTAGCCTGCATGGCATGCAGATGAAGGGCACTCATTTTCTGTTTATCAATCGCCGGTTACTGAAGAGGAATCCAGCAGCACGAGTGACGAGACATCGAAATGGCGCAATCAAACTGACACCGTTACATGATTGCCTGTTAGCGCGTCACTCCCCACGTCGCTAGGTTACCAGAGAGTGCGTGCCTTTGATAATGCAACCAAACTTGCTTCGCAACCTGTGATTTCTTCCGTCGAAAAAAAAATAATATATCGAACGTTATATCGAACACATTTTTTATTGATATCGATCACGTGTCTATCGCGATACATATCGTTATCGTTTTATCGCCCAGCCCTAGGTATCAGATCCAGGAGTTAAAGAGAGCACATGAGCAGCTGCAGTAATCATGAAGCTCTTCAGGGCTTGACTTTAACTTTAGGTCGCTGTGGCTAGTGGTTTTCAAAGTTACTAGGCACTAGTGATGGGCGGTAAACCGGTTCAAACCGAAAACCGGTTTATATTTTCGTCACGATTTTGATTTTGAATAAACCGCCATACCGGTTTAATTACACAATGTTCGGAACGACCGTTACGCTGCGCGACCATAGAGTGCGCGACACTGTTTCAGACGGACCCTTTACCCGTTGCACTACTAAGCACCGACAAGGGTAAACAAACAGCAGCGCTCTGTTACGTTACATGGACGATGGATGCTGAAGAATTAGTACAACATGACCGTGATGACACCGAAGAAGAACTTGTGCCAAAAAGAGGAGCCGGGTCTGTTGTTTGGAGGTTTTTTGTTTTCCAAAAATCCGACGTCGACCAAACAACCATTTTATGTAAGTGCTGTCGGGCTAAAATTCTCCGCTGGGGAGAATGACCCGGCAACACAAGCAAATTGCTCCAGCGCCTTAGCCGCAAACGTGTCTTGGAATATCAAGAATGTATTAAATCAGCCGCGGATTCAGCGCCTCCACATCAGCATGTAACACGGGGAAAGCTAAAGAAAAGTCAGAGCCAAATATTGTTTCCATTATAAAGGATAATCCTGTGTGCCAAGTAAGTTAGCACTTTATATTTATTTTATGTTTGTTCTGGTTTCAAAGCAATACTTTTGAAGGAATAACTAATGCAAGTTGCATAATTTTGTTTTAATGTCTTTAATAGACCTCAAAAGCAATGCAAGACAAGATTTCCTTTTATATTTACTTGAATGCACGTAATGTTCCTGGATTTGTACTTGAACTAGCAAAAGTATTCCAAGTTTTTCTAATTGTGTTGTTTAAAATAAAAGTTCTGTATTTTGACTGCAGTTGTCTTTGCATTTTGATTCCTCACTTCATTAGAATCATGAATGGCTCTTATTTGTAAACAGCATAATTTTCTGGGGCCATGCAAACCTGTATTACTAGTGTGTAATTATTCTACAATATTCACTAATGACAGTAAAATAGACCATCCTAAGTCAATTTACTGCAGTAATTCCTCTCTTAACCAGTAGAAAATGCATTGAACACCTGACTATGCATAAAAAATAAATAAAAAAAAACGAACAGAAAAACGAAAAACCGTTATGATTTTGAAAAAACGTGATATCAATTTTTGGTCAAACAGCCCAGCACTACTAGGCACTCAACATTTTCACTGGATACAATTTTGACATTGATTGAAAAACTGCCATGTAGATATTTTTAATCTCATCTCATAATTTCTTTACATGAAGACTCGTCAAGACCGGCATTTTGAGTGTATTTGACTGTGTATAAGCGTGATTAGCGGGGGAAATTTAGTACGGAGTATTACGTAAAAAGTAGCCAAGTCTGATTCTATCGATGATCCCTTTGGTTGTTACAGTTGAAGTGCACCTCTTCATCTTAAAATTAGTGGTTGACCGATGTATCGCCAAGGCCAATATTTGTCTTTTTTTATATTGACATTGGCCGTTAAAGAGATACTTCACCTCTGGAAAGATGAATGTGGGTCATTTATGTAGAAGAAATGTGAAATTTTTGTTGAATTTGGAGCTTTCTAGACTGAGAAAAGACAGAAAATTTATTTTTGGCTTATGTGACAACTCCCAGAATGCACTTGGTTCGCTACCCTAGGAGGCCACACCTATCGGTAACAAAGCGCAGTGGTTAAACAACAAGTCTAGGTTACTAGTGAGTCTCTGTGATGAGTCTGCCCGAAAACGTGTTTCGCGATCGCCTAAAATGTCCGGGATTCGGCTTTTGCGTTCTACAGTCGCCATTCATCATGTTTACTGTGGCGAGAAGGACGAGTGAAGGATGAAAGAACGGAGCGAGGCCGGTGGCTTGATTACCGATGAGCGACACCTGTGAGACACACCGGTCTCATACCTCTCACAGAAGAGCGGGAATTTTCTTTGCAATGTTAAAACGCACATCAACGATCACTTGTTTAGCATTCATGTAAACACTACATTCAGATTCACAGGGGTGCGTTTCCCGAAAGCATCGTTAGCCAACTATGGTCGCAAGTTCCGTCGTTATCAGCATAGTTCAACGATTTCGGATGTTTCACGAAACCATCGTTCCAACGAACATTCGTAAACAGCATCGCAAAGTTGTGTGGTTTGAACGACAGCTCTCGACCTGTGGTTCAAGGTGTCGTTTCTATATTTCATGACATCTTGAGCAAAATAAGCAAGCGGACATTCAGTTATTTGGAATACATACAAATGTAATTTACGTCTTATAGTTTGTCAAAAGATTTGAAGTAACGTGTTTGGAGGGTGCGCATGTGCGAATGTGCTCTACTATGTAAGAACGAGCCAAATATTGAGTCTGGTAATAAAGCAAAACAACTGAGAACAATTAGAAATAGTCCTCAGATGATATGTCTGTAATTTATATAAAACAAATCTAGCGTTAATTGGATCTCAAACTGTTTCATTAAAAGTAGTTATTACTCCACCACGTGCGAAACCAATGTGGTTTGAACGATACTCTGCGACAGTGGGATTCGGGAAACAGTCGTGACTAGCTAGTTGATTTTTCCAATGATGCATCGTACTATGGTAGTGAATTAGCGAACTACGTCGTTGTACGGAAACGCACCCCAGAATGAATTCGGTTAGATTGAAACAAAAGCTGTGCATGTAAACAATGAATGGCGACTGCAGAAAGCAAAAGCTGAAACCAGGACATCGAGCGGCCGGACATGTACGGGAAAAAGAGGATGGTCACTAGAGGGTGACGCGGGAGTGGATTTTCAAACCTTTCCAGTCTGTTACAGACAGAAAACTGTAAAATTGAGTGGTTTGGATGAAACGTGCACTCGCAAGGTCTCTTGCTCGCTTCCTCTCTGCCGTGTGTGCGCGCTAGGTGGTTTCAAGCACAATGTCTGTCTGAACGCTCGCTCTAGATATGAAGAGTTCAGATGCAAAAGCCTCTAAGTGCCATTTGAAAT
The DNA here is from genome assembly GCA_030378365.1 of Hybognathus amarus. Taxonomy (NCBI): domain Eukaryota; kingdom Metazoa; phylum Chordata; class Actinopteri; order Cypriniformes; family Leuciscidae; genus Hybognathus; species Hybognathus amarus. The sequence continues at coordinate 38,695 of JAQIUQ010007328.1, read as the reverse complement.
TTTCTTCTAAAATGACCATTTTTATCAAGCTTGTATATTTAAGTTCAGTAATTTCACTTAAATGGAAATGAAGATTACCTATTAATTGTCATTTAAGAGAAATTACTGAACTTAAATATACAAGCTTGATAAAAATGGTCATTTTAGAAGAAAATTTCAAATGGCATTTAGAGGCTTTTGCATCTGAACTCTTCTATATATATATATATATATATATATATATATATATATATATGAAGAATGTTCATACATTTGTAAAAGTGTGTGTAACGACAGCTAAAGATAAAGCCACAATAAGGCTGAGAGAGTGAACTTATCAGTCCATCTTGACTATCTTTTTGCACTCCGACCAATCTCAGGACAGTTTTACTCACATGTGACTTGCATAAACATTTTGGTACGCTTTGAAATGTTGCCGAAAATAAATAGAAACTTAACAATACAGGTCCCTGTTTTGGGGGAGCAAAATGGCCTATTCTCATCAAGAATGATAACTAAACTATTAACGATAACCATCAAGTTTTAAAAAAGTGAATAGAGGAGTCCACATAACCCCCATAACTATTACGAACAGAGGATTGATATGTTCCTGGAATCATTTTCAGAGCAATTCAGTGGACAGTAAAAACCTTGACAGCCAATCAAAATCCATCCAATAAAGTGTGCGACTAAAGTGAACGCTTAAATTGAGCTTATTAAGTCATTGTTAGATCGTTAGAGTTGTGGTTCTGGGTGTGGACAGGCCTTAGTTGTGCTAACTGAAGTAACCAACCTTGTCATGGAAAGCTGTGGTCTGGATGGAGAAGTTGCAGTGCTTGTCCACCAGGAAGCAGAAGCGCCTCTTCTCCTCCAGCAGAGCCTCTCGACAGCCGTCCGCGATGAACTTCTGCATGTCCATCTGACGGTGAGTGAGAGTCTCAAGACACTGCAGAGAACAAGGGTGCATGTTCATATCAGCTGTCCGACAAGCAGTGTGATCATGGTTTTCTAAAAAAAGTGCACTGTGAAGATGACATCACACTTTTTGGTGTGAACATTATAAAGGAACAACGTGAACAGTGAGATTGAGTGTCAAAGGAGCTGCATTTATATCTCATGTGCACTGAATGATAATGGTTAGACATCAGAATATGGTCTCAGTCACAATATGACGAAAATTTCCAAGGGAAAGTTCTTTCTAAGAGGCATGATGACTTAAATGTTGGTCTGTTCTTCACACAAACTAACTAGAGTGGTTTTCTTACGCCGCACATGTAAAGTATGTCGCCTGTGGAATCGGTTCAGTGCAGGTGTATTCACATGAACACACCCGCATGACGCATTAATGCGGGTGACGTGAGAGAGCATTCATCTCACAATGGGTTTCATCAGATCCTCACTCCTCAAGAGATGACACAGATCTCTCGCTGATGAATGAAAGCCACATCCCTCCTCTATGGAAGCTTGTTTCCGCCACAGAATGAAAAATAAAAAAGGTAATTGTGACTTTTTATCTCACAATTCTGACTTTAGATCTCACAATTCTGAGAAAAGATGTCAGAATTTCGAGATATAAACTCGCAATTATGTGTTATAAAGTCAGAATTGCGTGATAGTCACAATTGTGTGTCATAAAGTCAGAATTGTGATATAAAGTCGCAATTGTGTGTTAAGTTAAAATTGCGAGATATAAAGTCAGAATTGATTGATACAAACTCGCAATTATCTGTTAGTCAGAATTGCGTGATAAAGTCTGAATTGTGATATAAAGTCTGAATTGCGTGATTATAAAGTCAGAATTGCGATATAAAGTCGCAATTGCATAGCCTGGATGCGTAGCCCGAACCCTGCCGCACAACATTTTTTGGACGAGAAGTTCGGTCTGGACTTGAATCCATTGAGGAGTAATTATGAACTGTTAAAAACTGATCGGACCAATCAAATTGCCAGGGCGGGCTTTATACGATGATGGACAGGTGATCTGCAGGGATGTAATCATTCACTGTTATCAAAGATCGCTAACTGTCTTCCCTTAGTCGTGTCTGTTGTGAAATAAATCGACAGCACATTAATTTTAATAGACAAACAGAAAACTGCAATCAAGGCATTTGTCGATCGGAAAGATATTTTTGCCGTCCCACATGATTCGGGAAAAGTGTAACTTATCAGCTGGCTCTGACGGTTGCTAAGAAGATGGGGCGTAATGAAAAGCCTGTGGTCGTTGTGGTTTCTCCTTTGGTCGCTCTCAGAGTAAGTAAAAGAAGCAACACTCGTTATTTAACTTCTAAAATAAGTAAAGTTAGGCTACGTTCTGTATTTGACAACCGTATGCAAAGTAGCTGACTTACTGGGTTGCTCTGATTGGTTGTAGGTTTACCGACTATCCAATTGAGTGCAGAGTTGTTGTTTTTTCCTGGTTCGGTTGACACGCCTCACTAATCAGAAACTCAACGGAGTCGATATCAGACTCATATTCCGATAGGAAAATGAGTATGACGAAGTCAGGCTAGCAATTGCATGTTATTAAGTCACAATTGCGTGTTATAAAGTCAGAATTGCGATATAAGTCGCAATTGCGTGTTAAGTCAAAATTGCGAGATATAAAGTCAGAATTTATTGTATACAACTCGCAATTATGTGTTATAAAGTCAGAATTGCGAGATGTAAACTTGCAATTGTGATAAAAAATTAGCAATTCTGTCTTTTTCCTCGCAATTGCAACTATTTCTCAGAATTACGACTTTATATCTCGTAATTGCGACTATTTCTCAGAATTGCGACTTTATATCTCACAATTGCGACTATTTCTCAGAATTGCGACTTTATATTTCGGAATTGCGACTATTTCTCAGAATTGCGACTTTATATCTCACAATTGCAACTATTTCTCAGAATTACGACTTTATATCTCGGCAATTGCGACTTTATTTCTCAGAATTGTGACTTTTTCCTCAGAATTGCGACTTTATTTCTTAGAATTGCGACTATTTTTTAAATAAAATCGTAAAACAAATAAAAATAATTGCGACTTTTCATCTTACAATTGCGAGATATAAAGTCGCAATTCTGAGATAAAAAGTCACAATTATTTTTTCTTAATTCAGTGGCGGTAGTTTAATTCAGTGGCGGTAGCAGTAGTTTCCATACCAACTCAACTCGTTGTCATAGGGAAGAATTTTTTTTTATTTTGCTTTGGTTTGTTGTTACTAGTTACTATGATTTAGCATCACGTGACTTTACTCTTTTAAATGTAAATGTTGACTGCAATATGCACATAAAAATAATATGCAGAAAACATGAAAGTTAGAAAATATGCAAAATATTATGCAAATTAGGTACTGTAAATAGGAATATATTTGCATTTTATATCAAGTACGTAGACGCCACAGAAAATGTATTTTTAAACTAAAAAAAGGACATTAACAAATTACAAAAAAGCATAAACTTCCATTCATCTAAAGAAAAAAAATCTAAATTTGAAGCAGCACAACCGTTTTCAACATTGATAATTATAAAATTATTCTTAATTATTACATCATGATTTCCGAATGATCATGTGACACTCAAGACTGGAGTAATGCTGCTGAAAATTGCAGGAATACATAACACTTACCTATACATTACAATAGAAAACAGTTATTTTAAATTGAATAATTTCACTATATAAATGTCTTTATTGTATTTTCCATCAAATAAACGCAGCTTTGGTGAGAATACTAATACTTTTTAAAACATAAAAAATGCACGGTAGTACATGTAAATACTTTTTTTAAGGTCTTAACCCTGAAATGCTTTGACATTTGAGAGTTTGAGAAAATTATGAAAAATGGGGTCCCTGTAAATGCTCAAGTGACCTGGTCCTGTATAAAAAGTAACATTGACTAACTCAAGGTAAACTAGCTATTATGACACGATATATCCATTTAGTATGAGTAAAAGGTCTTTGAAAGACACCAGACCAAGACCATAGGCTGATGTTTTGTGAAAGCTTGCCAGACAAAGCTGAAATAGTGGAAAGTCATAATGGTTTAATCAATATCAAAATTTATGTCTATGATAACTTCATTCACTCATCAGCTGACTCAAGGTTACACAAAACCGTAAACACCACAGTCCCAACTCGTAATCTACACGCTACACCTGCCACGGGACTTCCTGTCTGCACTATAACCTTTGGATCAATTGTTAATGAAGAGGAAGGGCCAGCCTTTTATTCAGCTGTTTTTCAAGCACAGGTACTGCTATAAATGGAGAATGAAAACAATAAAGGCTGGTGGTGTAGGAAGAGGGGCAACCCCTCCTAATCAAGGGAAAGGCCCTGAGGTCCTTACAGCTGATCTTAATCCACTTCCTCCTTTGTGTGCCAACATTTTCCAGTCAGTCTGAATCACGTCTGCTTAGACAGGACACCACCATCCACAAATAAACCCTACACTAGAATAGACAGCAGGGCAGGGTAGGAACGGTCAGATAGTTGTCCAACAATCTTGATTTTAAAAACACTGACAGCCAATCAGAGTCCACTCGAATTTATACCATGGTCTGGGTGAATACTCGATTCTGATTGGCAGCAGGGTGTCCATTAAAAGTGAAGAGGACACCTAGTAAAGGGAGTTCTGGTCTGAATCTCGAAATTAATAAACAAATGCGCTGGCTACATCAGCTGTGAGTAACCATAGCAACAGGCAGTCAAAGTATTCGGTTACAATTTATTGTATGAAAACTAGGGTTGCCAACTTCCGAAAAGAAAAATGCGGGACAATCGTGGTTCTTTACAGGAAAATAAGGGACACTCAAATTATTTGTACTGTATCACAGTATATGTAATTTCAGGTTCGTTGTGTTTAAAAAGTTCTCAGACAAACATATTTGTTTTGCTTTACCTGTTACAATTTAATTTAAAAACTAATTAAGGTCACACAAAACAGTCACAATACACACAAACAGTTGAAAATGAAATAGAAAAAGCGTTTGTAACATTACACACTACATTTTAAAGAAATTAAAGAAAGTATTAGCCTACTTTTATTCAGCAAGGACGCATTATAATGTTACAAAAGCTTTTGTATTTCGGATAAATCTCCTTTGAACCTTCTATTCATCAAATAATCCTGACTAATTTTTTAAAAACATGTTTCTTGGGCAGAAAATCACTTCAGCATATTATTCTCTCGGAAATATTTAATGTTTTCTTGCGTGGCTGGATGCTGGATTCATGAACAACAATCACATTGTTAAAATTCACCAAAAAAATGATTTGCCGAAATCATACCCGTTCCGCGACTGGTGAAAGGGATTTGCCGTGAGGGCTAGGGGTGGAACGGTACACAGAAGTCACGTGTTCGGCTTCATACCTCTGTTCAGATCTCATCAGCTTCGGTATCGAGTTTCGGTACAATGGAGGGAAAAGCAAAACAAAAATACAGAAGTGCATTGTATTTTTTTCAATAGTTTATATAAAAGCATAGAACCAGTTTATTTGTAGTGCACTGACAATAGTTTTATATAATTTATTAAATTAAATGAATAAAAAGACAAAAAGACCTTGCGAAATGTTTGGTAATTGTACCTGAATTTATTTTAAACTATTTTGCTATATTTCAGATGAATATATTTGTTTTCCTTAATTTTAATTAACATTATTAATTAACAAATGTGACATTATTTTCATTCTGAATAAATTCGATTTCTGTATAACATAATACTACCTTTAAAAACACATTCGTATTTTCTTTTTAAATCAATGTAGAACATATGACGAAATGTCCAAAAGATGGGAACTCCACAGACTGTTTTGAAATGGAGTTGGATAAATAGCCTAGGTTTTGCTTTTAAAACAGTGTGTGTGTGTGTGATTTTGGTTGGATAACAGTTGTAGGTTACAGTTTATCGAAGAGTTTACAGTGTAACAAAAGCACAATGTTGTGTTTTATCTGCGAGTGTAGCCTACACAAAATATGAGAACAAGTTTTTATGTTTCCACTGTTCTATCGCATCTCTCTCTCTCTCTCTCTCTCTCTCTCTCTCTCTCTCTCTCTCTCTCTCTCTCTCTCTCTCTCACTCTCACACACACACACACACACAAGCATCGCAATCTTGACATCGCAGCTTGTTCATTATCCGGTCACACCAAACGTGAATAGAGCGCCAAATTCACGCTCCATCGCGCCTGGTTTTGACGCGTGAGTCCAAAGCGAGGCATGCGCATATAAAGCCACGTTTGAAGTGAACGCGCGTTCAGAGCTTTGACGGTTCAGAGCTAGCCGATGGTACAGATTAGGCTGTGTGTCCCTGAAGAACCCTCGCGCATTAACAGTAGTCCGCATTACATTAATTAATACTATGCGCAGCTTCATTTATTTCATATACCGTGATTCTCCGTTTAAATTCGTGCACCGAAACCGCGACGCGCGCACCGTTTCGGTTTCGATACGAATACATGTACCGTTCCACCCTCAGTGAGGGCTCAGACCGTATCAAAAACGGGAGCGACCATACAGCTGCCGATTCCGTTTCGCAAATCAAATGATTTGTCCTAAAATAATCATTCTCAATTTAGAGTTTATTGGTATGGTCCAACCCAATTTATTGGCAACCCTGATCAAAACAAACATCTCGTCATTATACATTGCCTACCAATACAACAATGAGCGACTTGCGTTATTTATTTTAACCTTTTTGGAGAATGTGACATAAAATGTCATCTTTCTGATCTGAAATATCTCCGGTTGCAAATATATCAACCGTTAGGCGTAACTAGGGAAAGCAAGTTACTGTTTGTAACAACTTTAGATTTTGATTGTAAAATATAAACTACTGTTTTAAAAATGTGTTATTTGGCAAGTGACCATGGTATATGGGACCATTGTGACCACGGGTTAATGCCCTTCGAGGTGTCCATTGTCTAGGTATTTTATTAATTAGATTTTTAATTAAAATTAATTTCAACCACAGCCACAAAGCGCCAATGCCCTCAGATCACTTGGACGCGGCTGTGGTTACAAGAGGTAAAACGATATAAATACTGTTCGTTTTCTCACACAAACCGCTCGTTTCGTGTCTTGGGTCATCAATGTGTACTTACATTTACGAGTCATTAAATCACGTTTAAAACATAATAAACCATTTATAAGTAACCGTTTACTTTCATAAATAACCGTTTTACTGTCATTTCAGTTTTTATTAGTTTTAATCATGTTCATACTCTTTCTAGTCGACGAAAACTGATGACATTTTAGTGTAGTTTTAGTCGACGAAAGACATATTCTAGTTTTAGTCAATGAAAATAGTATTTTAGTCTGTTTTTAGTAATGTTATTACATGTATTTAACCCAGTCAATATAGTATAGTAGTATAGTAGTACAGACGAAACCAACATTTTATTTTAGCCAAACCCATTTCAAGCAATCTTATTATATTATTGTTGCCAAATAGACTCAAGAATGCATCCATTACAGGCAGACAGACACTGAAGTGACACAAGAAACAAAAACGCTGCATAATAATAATGCAAGTAAACGAGACAAAATAATGTTATTTCGTCTCGTCTCAGTAATGAAAATAGAAGAAACATTTTAGCATAGTTTTTATTTTGTAAACCACATTTAGTCGTCAACAATATTGCTTTACACATTTAATTATAGTCATCGTCACATGACCAGCATTTACGTTGCGTCTCTCGTTTTCATCACGTGATAAAGATTCACTGACGACAATATTTAGTCATAATTTTCGTTGATGAAAGCAACTAGTTTACTAGCCAATTTAAAAAATATAAATAGTATATATTAGTGTGAAGTGGGCAGATTTAAAAACACACTGAGGACACATGAGGGTCTTTCCCTTATATATGTGCGTTGTGTGTCTGGCTATAGTGCACACACAAACACACAACAGTCTGGTCAGCTCAGATAACAGCATTACAGACCAACACACACACAGGTTAAAAGCAGCAGCGTATCTGTCCAAGCGAACACGTCCCAGAGCGCTGTGATGGATCCGCGGGAGATGGACAGGGGCGTAAGTGTGCTATTTGTCTTGTTTATCATCACAGACCCGTGATGAAGGCGGTTGCTATGGACACCTTCATTCTCCCGCCGTGGAGGAAGGTAAAGAAACAGAGGACATGCCACACACGAAAACACACCATTCCTGCCTAAATGGGCAAACCTCAAAAAGACAGATGCACACGGATCACCACAGATCTTTTCCAGAGCCTTTATAACCATCAAGAAACTGAACGCCTCACAACCGAGTCTCGAACATTAGTGCGCCGATATATGAACAATATGATGCTCTAATAGGCAAAACAAATACATGGTCAACATACAAACATTGGGCAAACTAATTTTTTCAGAGATACTTTTTCCAGGACACTTCATTATGACAGGAATAAAAGATTAGGATCACGGATTCACAGCCTAAATTAATATATTCCAAAGGTCCGAAAGTGATAGTTATGACTAATATTTTAAGCCAAAAATGAAATTTCTGTCATCATTAAACATGTATGAGTTTCGTGTTGAAATTCAGTTTACATATACTATATGTAATTGACAGTGTTCAGTGGTTGTGCACTTCACTTTGTTTTCCTTTTTGGAAAGTGCATTTTCTATATTCATCTTAAATTATATTTAGCCCATTTATATTATATTGATAAACTATTTAATAAAATGATCCCAAACAATCATTAGTAATAACCGATATAAACAAGCAAGACATCACAATTGTTTTCCCTAGCCACATTATGTAACCATTGTGTATATATATATATATATATATATATATATATATATATATATATATATATATATATATATAATCATTAAATATCCGTTCAAAATCACCTATGTGCATTAATGCTGCATCTGAGAATGCTTCGACGCTGTTGCACCGCGCATGATGAAGGAACGTCTGCCAAGTCCACCAACTGTGTTAACGCACAGCCTATTTTGTATTATTTAAAATTACGTTTCAAATTCCAAAGCTTGTAGAAGGTCATGTCACGCCCATAGTTGCCAATAAATAGTCTGTGAAACGCCCACAAGTTAATATTCATCGATTGCGAAATCATGTTAAACACAGAGAGGAAATAATAAAAACGTAACTTCACTCAATGTGAAGTAGAAGTTATCGTTGGCGAGGTGGAAAAGAGGAGAAAAATGTTGTTTGGAGGACACAGTGTGGGCATTACTAATGCCATAAAGGCACTTGAGTGGTAAATGGTTGCAGACGCCATAAATGCTGTAGCCTCACAACCTCGGACTGTGGCCGAAATAAAAAAGAAATAGTCGGACAAAGTCGAGGCAAAAAAGCGTCTAGTCATTAATTCAATCAGAGAGGTGGCCAAGGAGTTGGGCGAAATCAAGACTGTCTTAACTGAAATAAACTGCACAATGAGGGAATTATTCAATAAATAATATTTTTTCCACACCTTTTGTTGTGAAGATGACGCAGTTCACTCCAAATCCTTCCATTTAATTTCCACATCTTCTAAGAGCGCAATATCAGCCATTGTGCGTCATTACGCATTGTGATGGGGCATTTTATTTCCATCCATTTAATTCTGCATCTGACAAGCTACGGATGACGGTTATAATCTACTTGGAAATGGGAAATAGTTCAGCGCAAATGTCATTTCTTGCAGCTTTCTGAATGGTTGAGACATACGTCATACGTTTAAAAAATAAAAAATAAAACAAACTAAAGGCATAAGCATGAATACCATGATTCCGTAGCTGATGAAGACATTTTTACTATGAAAACAACTTTCCCCAGTGGATAAATAATACATCTATTTATCGATCTAGATATATCTCCCTAATTATCTATCTATCTGACTGACTATCTAATTGCTATATCTGCTCTGTTAGACGGACACATTGGCGAGAATATCAGTTTTGTACATTATTTTGTTCTGTTTACCATCTTATTTATGAGGATGAATAGTATAACATGCCAATATTATTGCAGAACATATTCCACTTTCTTTTTGGAAATAGGCCTATGTGTTAATTTGCATTTCTGTTGCAGATCAATTAAATGGGAGTTCGTGTACGCTGTTAATTGTAAGACTTAAGAGGCAGTATTGCCATTTATTTTACACAACAGTCTACAGTTTCACACACTTTCACGTGTTTTTCCAAGTGCCGACGGTGTCGCCATTTCTCATTTCACCCGTTATTGTGCGTACGCCTGGGTCAGAGCTTGCGTGAAGGACCGCATGTTTTCCCGTCAAGTTTGCTTTTCATAAATACCAACTATTGCGTAGAGAGCGGCGTACGCATTCTTTTGTGCGTACGCAAAGTTTATAAATGAGGCCCCTGGTAGCCTTGAGTAAATTAACTTCTTTAAGATAATGGGCTCTATCTTGCACCCGGCGCAAATGACTTTGTACCCTGACGCATTTATCATTCCTATTTTGCACCCGCGCAAAGCAGGCTTTTCCCTCCACAGACGCACATCGGTAAACTAGGACATGAACTTGCGCTCCCTGGGCGGGTCGTAAAAAGGAGGCGTGTTTCGGCGAAAATATACCCAAGTGCTATTTTGCAGTTCCAAAAAACAATTGCACCAATGACCAGAAAAAAAACCTAATCTAAAGTCAGTGGCGCGTCTGCGTATATTCAGATACTATTTTAATTGCTTGGCCATAACACAGTGTGTGAACAACATCGCATGCACCGTCAATGAATCTCTCATCTACACAGATGCAGTTTACTTTTTGCAAATGATACAATATTATATGGAAAATTATTAAAACACGAGGGAAATCATTGTTGTGTCCATGACGATGGGGAAAATAGGCATAAACCTTACATATTTACCCAATTTATTATATGCATGTTAAACCGAAGCTAATTTGGGTGTGTTTTTCCCGTCCCCAATGTCACTTCTCTTTCTTTTACGGCCCTGCTGAGAGCATCGATCTCCTCGGCATTGAACCGATTGTAAAGCACGCCTGGTAAATGCGCCGTTATAATAGTATTACGCCATGGAACAAGCGCACGTTGTCATCATGCTCTTAAAGGGAATGTGATATGACGCTCTCATTGGTTTGTTTTCCGTTACGCCCAATCACACCTATGAATAATGAAGCTACTTCAGACCAACCCCTTTAAACTTGCATCGGGCACAAGAGTCATTTATCCCGCCAGTAAAATAGCAACAACGCCCAAGACTCGCCCTCAAAGTTATTTGCGCTTTGCGCTTGATACTTGCGTTTCAGATCGTTAAAATAAGGCCCATAGATTCATAAAACTTGTTATCAGTTAAACCTGTGTTTACTTTCTTCACTGACATAGACGAAAATGAAAAGACTATCAGTCAAAGTTCAGCTTTAAGAGGGGAAGAAATAGGGCGACTGAGAGAAACAGAAAGACGTAGATGAGGAGAGAGTATTGACAAAATAATCTAATGTCCAATGACATGGTTTTAAAGCTTTTTTGGCCTTCAAAAGTCTAAAATTGCACATATGTAGGTCAGAGAAATCAAAATGTTCCACCTGCCAAATCCCACTTTAACCACTGAGCACACTGGTCTGAATGAATCGCTGTACGTGTGATTTCAACTTCCTGACGAGGTCAGGAGAGGCTGATTACAGGGAACATGGGAGCGGTAAAATGTCAGGATGACGATGATGTGCTGTCTGGAACAAACAAAGGGAAAGAGGCATGTCTCTTATCACAGACACCGGCGTGACTGGCACATCCATCCATCATCGGCGGTAGAGAGAGAGATCTGACAGTAAAGTCTACAGTGAGGTGAGACATTAGCCATCAGGGTGCGGACACACAGAGCAAAGTAATTAATTTCTGCAGGCCACCCTGATGAACAGACTGTGCGGAGAGTCGGATGAATAAACGCGCCTGCCGTTTACAGATTAGAAGATTAGGGTCGGATTTCACGTACAGCTGTTCTGCTAATGGACTTTAAATCACACAGGGGACGGATCCAGCATCCACCACTACGGTCGGAGAGGTTATGGAGGCGGTGGTGTTTGTGTGAGGTTTCACCCTCGTTCAAGATAAGTAACACCAACGTGTTGCATATGAACACAAGTCTGCATCTGATAATGTGGCAGGGGTGTGGGTTGAAATATATCTATGAAATAGACAGTTCCAGTCCTGTCTGCTGATTGGCCAGTTCAGCATTCCAGATCAGGATGACATACCAAGATTGCATGATACGCTTTTGAATACATATAGAAACATTAACTAATAAATATAGCTGCAAGCAGCCATTACAGGGCCAAGCACAAAAGCAGACGACAAGATGGCAACATGGCTGGGAGTTTCAGACCAACAGCAGCAAGAAGCAATTATAGACATTTAAAGATGAATTTAGGCAAAATGGCTTAAATTATTAATACAGTAACTTATAAAATGATTTAATGGTTCATCACTTTCGACCAATAGGTGGTGCAGTTATGAAATCGATACATTGTGATCAGAGTGAGGTGACAATGACACATACAAAGTTTTGTGTCAAAATGTGAAGACATTGCAGAGGTAAAGCCTAAATAGTCATTTTGGCAGCATGCCTCAACTTTGATGCTGTGGTATACTAAAACGGTTTTGTCTATCGTCACAAAATCCATAACTTTTAGTCGGCACAGTCTGGAGAAGATACATGATTCCATTTTGGTGAAAATTGGACTTACGGTCTAGGAGAAGTGTGCAAAAGAAGGTTTTTTTAAAAAAAAAAAGATGGCGGACAGGAAGTTTGGCTGATTATGGCAAACCTGGTATCTATGTTTTCGGCATAACCCAAGGCATCTATTAAGATCAGTGTCATTACAATAGGCAAATTTATTCAAAAGTTATTCGCATTTTCAGGAAATGAATTATAACTTTTGACCAACAGGTGGCGCTGTCTCAATCTTTTGAGTACCTTCAGGGCATGCTGCTTATCGCACACACTGAGTTTCCGTAACGTTACACCAATGCATTTGTTAAGGATAGTATTTAAATCAAAAAACTGTATTGAATTCATTGGCAATTTCACGTTTTGTTCTATTATAGCGCCAGAACAATTTAAATAGGTGCCTTCATCCGCACCTTCGGTGCTTGGCCCCTAATAACTAAGTCAGTATTTCGATGCTATATGCCATTATTGCTACCCATGCAACCATTAAATTCTGAACTAAAAAAAACTAGTTTGAACAATGAGTGGCATATGACTAGGGTTGGGAATCGTTTGAATTTGAACGATTCTGAGTTCCTTGTTTCGATTCCGGTTCCAAACGATTCTCGATTCTGATTCTTTTAAGAGGCAGGGTAAAAAAAGTTTAGCTAATCTTGCTAACCAACAGTCTTTCTGAAGGAAATACTCCTTCTGTCACAAATACTCCTTTTGTCACAAATGTTGCATTTTGCCGAGATTTCGTTATTTTTAGAAAAGCTGAAGCCACACTTTGGACCGCCGACGTAAGCTACTAATGTTCGACTCACGTGGTTATGTCAACACTTCCGGTAGACGCTTCTTCGTTGGTGTTGTTCAGCGCTTTCTTCTTCCGGTCAACGGACTGTGAATATCAAAACTAGGAATCGAGATTTTAACTTTTGAATGATTTGGGAAAAACTAAAAGTTAGTCCCTGGTTTCAATTCAGATCTCTATTCTCAATACTGCAACCCTACATATGACAACATAATAGACAGTAGTGGACACACCAATGTTGTCAGAAGTGTTGTGGAAAAATATCAAATTCCAAAAATTAAGTAATGCTACAAATAAGAATATATAATATATCATTGCTGTTGGCCTGAAACCTTGTATTTCTATATTTTGTCATATTTGTTTAATAAAATGAATGCTACTGGTCAGCCTTTATGTGTTTTACAAATACAGGTGAATCTCAAATAATGTAAATATCGTGCAGAAGTTCATAACTTAAAAGGTGAAACTGCTATATTATATAGACTGATTGCATGCAAAGTGAGATATTTCAAGCCTTTATTTATAATAATTACAGCTTATGAAAACCCCAAAGTCAAAATTAGAATATTGTGAAAACGTTTTTATAGCTGTAAGCCATAATCATCAAAATTATAACACATAAAGGCTTGAAATATCTCACTTTGCATGCAATGAGTCTATTTAATATAGTGGTTTCACCTTTCAAGTTGAATTGCCAAACTTTTGCACGAATATTCAAATTTTTCAAGTTTCACCTGTACTGTATTTAACCAATAAAAAGCCTTTACAAGAGGTTGTGACTAAACCTTGTAACTCCATTGGTTCCTCAAACTGTCAATCAAATCTCATAACTCCACCAGCCTCTATCATGAATGAAGCACAGCACACAGTTTGGAGATCGCCACTGTTTTGCAATGCAAAGGTGAACAAAAAACTGATATTTGCGTAAGTGCAGCGTTCTCTTTACTCAAGAAACAGTAAAGGCTAAAGCTTCTTGTATTTGTAGAGATGAGAATAGTCTTAGTCTGGTGTTAAATATCCTGCTTCATCTTTTGTATCATGAGATTTTGATTATGAGATTTAAAAACTGAGTGCCCATATAGCAACAATAAACTTCATATCCTGTAAGTTTATGGAAACGTAATGCTCACTGATTGCCTTTGCTGGTCAAAAACCTCGAAACTCCATTTGAGCTTGATTTTCAGAAAATGTTGATAGTATAAATGACACACAAAAAGTGTCTGACCATATATAAAGCCACAATTTCAACTTCGCCACAATGTTTATTTTTATTTTTAAATACAAGGTTTCCGCCTGACAGGGACGATATGTAAATATGCAGGTTTATCATCACCAACATCATAGTTACCTGTATGACCTTACTTTGTTCCTACATGACTTAAGTTTCACATTAAATATGAGTACTGCTATTAATAAAATATCTAGTTTCAATATGCCATGTAATGACCGTTAGATGAAAGAAAACAGTTTTTGTTGTTTGAATAAATCCTTTATCATAACAAACTTGAAACCATTTGTTTGTTTTATTCAAATGTCAATAATCTAAAGCATGTAAATCAATTTAATAACTGATTGTGGGTTGGACTTATTTCTATTAATGATTTATTAAACGTTTAAAGAATATTACAGTCCTATGAAATTTTTGTCAGTAATACAGATCTGTTGATTTGAACAATAAAAACAAATGTGCGTGTGTAAATAGTAACGTATATACGCGTTATTAAAAACACACATACCTCGTTCTCTTTACTCTCATACTTCGAGGCGTTTTTTCCTTGACTTTTCCTCCTGAGCTTCTTCAGGTCTGACTGCGATCTCTCCAGCGAGTCCTGCTTCATCTTGTGTTCGGTCTGATATCTCTTAAACGTGGCCTGTGGGCAGACAGCATTCGATCAGTGTACGCTCAGGGACAAGGAGACGCGTCCGCACACGCACGGTGTGTCAGCGCGAAGTTGAGTTTGATTGACTTCTGCTCTAGATGCAGACAGGAAACAAATAGTGTGACATGAGCCTGTCTGATTTTCATTCCCATCTCTAAAGAAAATGCAGTTTTAAGGCACATTTTCCGAGAATCCGCAGATTATCATATGTGGACACCAGCACTGGGGATGTGACGAAGCTTGACAGTAGCCGTGATGAAAATAATCCAGCTTTTCCTGTTACCAGCATTGTAATATGACACACTATATATTATTTTTATTTTATTTTTAGGTCATATTGTCACACATAGTCAAACAACCTTCAACCTTAAAATACTTTCAATATAGTGACTTTTTGTCAATATTTCAAGTATATGGCAGCTCACCGTCATGTATTTCACATCCATGTCTGTCTTCCTCTCCAACTCTGAAATAACCTCCCGATGAAACCGCCTGAACTGTAGAGAAAGAGAAAGATATTAATGATAATGGTAATGAATGATAGGGTGTGAAAGTGTGCTGGTGAGATGCCTACACTGATAAAACACACACACACACACACAAATCTAGGGGTGTACGATATTAACAAAAAAATGTATATCTCAATATTTTCTGATAACGAGACGATATTTTGCTGAGTGTGTTTATCGTGCAGGTACTTACCTAATTAAATGTAGCCTATGCATCATTTATTATGTTAAATTATTACAATTAATCAACAAATTAAATTTAAGACCAATGGTTTCAGCATTAGATGCATTTACACAGATGGTTTAATGCAGATCAGAGGGACAGGAATGAGTTTAACCCGCAGTTACAAATGCAGAAACAATGTTTTGATGTTTTGAACATAAAACGTTGATATATGAAATGATTTTAAAATTGAAAAAGATACTTAAAATTAGAAAAACTAAAACTAACAGTAGGTGGCGACACGTCTCTGTTAATGAGCTAATCATTGAATCAATAATTAAACCAATTCGTTCAAATTGCTGATCTTTTCAGGCACGAATACTGAGAATGAGTCATTGAATCATTCATTCAACAGATTCATTCAAATGGACTGCTTCATTCAGTATCGAAACTTCGCTGTATTGTCGTCAAAATATACATATTTAAAACTTTATAAATGAAAATATCTGACTTCCGGCAACGATCGTCGCGACAGTTCCTACGCTATGTGCGTTCACGGGTGATGGAAGTCGTCGTACGAAGGTAGGACGTAGCGTAGGAAAACGTTGCGACGTCACGGCGGTTCCTAAGCTACGTACGCTGACTTCCATCAACCGTGAACGTACATAGCGTTGGAACTGTCGCGACGATCGTTGCCGGAAGTCAGATATTTACATTTATAAACTTTTAAATATGTATATTTTTACGACAATACCGCACGGATTACCCTCAGAAGGCCTTCGTTTATCACCCTGGAGTCGGATGGATTACTTTTGTGAAGGATTTATGCACATTTTTGGGACTTGAAGGAGCTGGACCCCATTTATTCACATTATATCCACTGAAGGGTCTAAGACATTTTCTAAAATAACTGAAAATGTGTCCGTCTGAAATAAGATTGACATATGCATTTCGAACGACTTTTAATATCGTTTAAATATCATTTTTGGCCGAACTATCCCTTTAAAACTGCAGTGAACCAAAGACAGTCTCAAAAACACAGTTTGAAACCGCTGGTGTTTCTGACGTCACAAACGACCTTGTAACCAATCAGATCAACGTGTGATCATCAACCAGTGGATCTCTGAGTGAGTGCGTGAGTGGAGGTGGGGCTCATTTGCATATTCATATAGAATTGTGCATACTAAATGAGGCAAGGGTGTCAAGTTACACGTCATAAATATAGCCTTAATGACAAATATGCAATACAGGGGCATTTTTACTGCATTTTAATAGAGTAAATCCCACAGTGAGAGTGTGCACATGCAGATTAACCTAAATCGAAAAGGCAAGATCAAGCAGTGTGTGCGTGGAGTCTAGGCGTGTTTTTGTAACGTGAGGGACATAGCCTACTCAATAATGTCAGACTGCACATTGTTTAAAAACAACAATTATGATATTATCGCAGACGATCATATATCCCACACCCCTAACCACACACACACACAAATAGAAAATGAGGCAACTGGGTGAGTCGGCAGGCAGTTTGCTGCTGTTGTATAAGCTAAAGTGCTTACAGAGGAGATGAGTCACAGAAAAACAGAGGGATACCCCCACACACACACACCAACCTAATGAAGGAGGGCGAGAGTGCTTGCATCAACATCATCATGGCGGCAAGTGCGCCCACCCACCCGTCTCCCTCCTTTAAAGCTAATCTGCTTTACCCCTCTTTAAAATCAGGATCCCACACTCCCAGCATTAGCCTACACTTCCTGACACGTCTGCATTAATGCATGTCTTCATTCAGAAAAATCAGAGAGGAATCACTGTTGTGTTTTAGATGCGTCTGCCCTACATTCAAGACTCTCTCCTTTCATCATTGCTTCATTCTTCTACAGAAGAGTATTTTTAGGTTCTGCTCACTATGCAACACAGTAGCCTGTATACCTGACATAGACATGCACATGCAAATGTCACGACTAAGGCTGCAACTAACGATTATTGTGCAATCAGTCAATATTTTCCAGATTAATCGATTGATCTAATGGGGTTTTTTTTGCATTGGATACCTCGTATCCTCCTAATAATGAGAAATCCTCATAAAGCACATCTGTCAGGCTCACAACCATCAGTGTTGGCAGATAAAAGTAAATATCTGTGCGACGGGACATTAGTATGAAAGCAGCCAATGATCAGAGCCCTGTCAATCAATATGGGATAGAAAGGGGCGTCAGACGCTTGAAATCTCAAGAAGGGGAAGAAAATGTCTCTATCTTGGGTGAATATGACAGCAGATTTGGGAGCATGGGAAACAAAGCGTATTCAAATTTTCAATAAATTATACAAAAAGCAGGAATGCACCAATATCAGAACGCACCCATCCCATTATAATCACTGCAAATGAAGTTTCACACAACAGTTTGAGTCCTGTGGTTCACAGACTCCTGGTAAAACCAGTCAAGCGGACTACACTAGACAGTCTATAATAGGTTTAGTTGTCGCATCACTTGCAGTAGGCAGTGCAATGAAGGCATTGGTGGTTTACATTTGTCATATACCAATGAATATTTCAGCTGGTCTTATTTATTAATGAGAATCCGAAGTTATAAATTACTGTTAGGGAGCTGAATAAATGATGCAATGTTATGGAGAATAGATAGCCTGGATGTTAGCCGAACTTAGCCTCACCCACAACATTTGAGGTCGGGAAGTTCGGTCTGGACTTGATCCATTGTGGAGCTGTTCGAACCAATCAAATTGTGAGGGCGGGCTTTACACGATGATGGACAGATGATAAACAGTGATGTAATCATCCACCTCACCAAATAGCGCTTGGGTCTGAATTCGTTTACAACAAAGATGGCTGCCGCTGGAGAACTAAGATGTGTAGATTCAGCCATCGCGTCTGTTAGAAGATGTAGACAGTGCATACATTTTAAACGTCACTTACTCCGTTGCTCTGATTGGTTGTTAGGGATGGGAATCGAGAACCGGGTCCACTCTAGAACCGGTTCTAAGTTTTATCGATCCATCGATATTGTATGCCCTTCGACGTTAATCGATTCCTCTTATCGATGCTCCTGCTCTGACTCAACCATAGTATGTAGGCTACAGACCGTAAACGCACAACTGTCCCTGTTGTATTTTTTCACAACTGTCGCAAGCGAATTTTTGTACCGCCAAAGCCTTATTTGATCGGTGAGTAAAACTGTCTCTCTCTGTAGTGATGAACCGCTGCGCTTGTGACAGCGCGCATGTTAAACTGAACGAGCAGGAGAGAGAGAGAGAGCCCCGGTCGTGCGCGCGCACTCTCTCTCAGGCTTCTAAAAACTTAAGCGCGGTCTTGCTCTCTCTCTCCTCTCCTCGCACATATTAATCAAAATAATCGACACGATGGTAAGGTCAGGAGACTGAAGTTTCATGTGGAGCATTCGGAGATTTGTTTTTCCAGAATTACCGCTGGCTGTGAATTGTGCTAAAATAGGCCTACGTTGCCTTATCTTCTCTGAAAAGCGTTCCGCACATTCAGCTGACATAAACCACACTTCAAATAAATGGAAAAAACGATCCAGGGATGAAATATTTTCTTTGATGACACACATCTTGTGGGATGTCCCTACCGCCGGGATAATCACACAACACGCACACATCCGATGATGACACGTTCAATTCGCGAACTTATGACTCATTTGAACCGATTCGTTTTAATGAATGGTTAGATCTTCCAACACTGAACTCACGGGACTTATAATCGTTGAATAACTAAACTAATCTTAAAACTTTTTAATAAGGTTCAACTTATTACATAAATAACATAAAAAGTACAGTTTGCTTAGTCAATTGTAAGGTTTAAAACAAATAAAACCACTTGTTTTCCCCCCGAAAAGCATATGACTACTTTTTCCCACACAGTTCTATCAGGAATCGTTAGTGGCATTGATATCGATAAAATCTTATCAATTCCCATCGCTGATTGGTTGTTAGGTAGGGCTGTCGCGGTTGTGGAATTTCCCTTGCGGCAATGTTGAGTGGCTCAATAGCGCGAGTATGCGGTATTACCGTCATTTATTTATTTTATTTAATTTATACGTATTTGTTGCTTTATAAATAAAGTTTACGATGTGGACAAAAACGAGGACATTTTCAGTAACCAATGTAACCGAAACTAAACAGCGTCTACAGTGTATGCGCATTGAAAGACTTTCACTCAGCGCACATATTGTTATGACAACGGACTTTGAGCGAGTCTTTAACCGTTCCTTCAACGAACACGCTTAAAAAAAGCTGATTCATTAAAAGAGATGTAATGAAACATTATTTTTAACTTTGAGGTTCAACTTTTCAAGGCTCATCTGAGCAGCAGTGTGTCACATGGCAACGCTGAAGCTTCCCCTATTAGAGAGCAATATAGCACTGATTCAATGCGTGACTCACTGATTTTATTTACCCGCGGCTTCCTCGCGCTGGAAAATACCCCTGAAAAGAACGTTAAAATGATGATGCGACAAATATTTCGCTTCCCTTTGACACGACAAGATTTTTTTTTTTTTACGATTTCAAAGACAGGCGCAGGTAATTACACGCGCTCTGCCGACTCTCTCATTCACTGTCTGTGTGAAGCCTCTGTATGCTACACATCACCATGGTAAACAGTCGTTATCATTATGAACTTGTTTAATATTCAATACACATGCATTAAGTTCAAAACAAGAAGGGAATAGCCTTATAAAAAACCGTGAATATCGCGGTTGCTGCGGTTACGTGCAATCCTCTGCGGTCTGACTTGTCGGAAGCGCGGTACTACAATATTGCAGTTATCGCGACAGCCCTAGTTGTAGGTCTATTCAATTGAGTGCAGAGGCATTTTATTTCCTGGTTCGGCTCAAAACACGTCTCCACAAATCACAGCCAATGGAGCGGTATCAGACTCATAGACTGAGTATGACGACGTCAAACTAGAGATAAGAACTACTACAAATGGTATGGTAAGTTTTCTCTTTCAGGTCACCAACTGCCATGACAGGGCAACCGCTTTATAAGAATCTTCGCGAAGAAAGGCAGATCATGTTCAGCTGCTTGAATAAATATCCGAGACACTTATCTTTGCATTTGCAGCCTTTTTATAACCTGAAAGCTTCCGTGTGCATTCATTGTTATATGAAAAGAACGACCAGCACATCATTCAAAATGCCTCCTTTTGTTTTACATGGAAAAAGGTCTTGAATGACATGATGGTTAGTAAATTACATTTCAATAATTTAAACTTTAATGTAACCCTAATTGTAGATGCTCTTTTAACCCTCATTGTGTTTGTACCAAAAAAAAACTATTTTCATTTAATTATAACAGTCATTCAACAAAATGGGTCCTATCACATGGGCCTCAACTAAGACTTGTGTTCTTATATCTGAATAAAAGCCTAAATTATCTGATCATCACATAAATTTGACCATTTCTCTTCAGAAGACTTGGTTTGACCAAATTAATACAGATTTTTAATTTTGGTTTGGTGGGCTTGGTTGGACCGATTGTTTAGAACGGCACGAGGGAGAGAGTAATCGATGACGACGAATTTTATTTTTGGATGAACACATTAAGTCGCACTATGTAGCCTAACTACAGTAGTCAACATTTGAAGTGGATCAAAAAGTTTGATGAAAGGTTTTGGTCCACTTTAGGGCTGCAACGATTAGTCAACATTGTCGACAATAAAAAATTGTCGACAAATATTTTTGTTGTCGAGTAGTCGTTTGAGCTCACGTGACCTAATGTAAGGATGTGCAATATCACGATTTGACCACTACGGCTCTGTGGCGCTGAGAGTGTAATGAAGCCTTTTACAAATGCTATTGCGGTAAAAGAAAAAAACTGCGCGAATTATGACGGAGTGCAAATGAACCCGAACTAGCAAGGTTTGGGAAAGTTTCACGAAACTTCAAACCAAGAATGCTGTTGTGTGCAATACATGCAAGGCGGAACTTGCTTATCACGGGAGCACAACATGCATGTTGGAGCACTTAAAGAGTAACTAAACACTTAACCAACTTTTTTTAGTTAATGATCTGTAAGAATGGATCTTTATTAATACCAGTCATTGATTCGAGTAACTTTTTTGACATTTGTTTATAAAGTGTTCCATTTCTACAATATATGGTGTAAAAACGTCTTAGTGCTGCCCTCTTCAGGTTGAACGGTGGCTACTGCAGTTGAATTTTCCTATTGGATGTTCCGCACTTCGTGATGTACGCAGGTTTCGGCTCACCACGCGAGCTACGCCCTTGGCAGTATAAAAACCATCTTGTGTCGTCAAAAGTACTGTAGCCGAGTCAGGAATTGGAATTGTGAGTATTGAAAACGATCAGGATCGTTTTAGCATCTATTTCATCCCCTCTATCACCGCTGGGGTCTGCCCACTTTTTCAGCATTTTCAAATATTGCCAGTAGGTGGAGCCAGGCTCTGACCAGGGGTTTAGTTACCCTTTAAGAGGAAACATCCCGGCAAAAGAGGAGCCGGTGAGAATTGAGTGAACTAACTAGCGGTAAATCTCTTTATTAGATAATGCAATACTACTAATAATAGTAATATTATTATCAATAATAATAAAATTACAGTAATGTGATGATTTATTTTGCATAGAATAAAGCTCGATTGAGCTTAGGAGGCAGGGCTGTTTCTATTATTGTAACACTGTATTATATTAGAGTCTTATCACTTGCCTGTATTTTGTTCCATAATCATGAAGACTTACAAAAGGAGATGTTAGGAAGAAGATCATGGCAGTTAATTCAGAAGCCCGTCTAACGGAGAGCCTTGGCACTTCCTATTAGCCCCATTGTGTATCATCTTGGTTGCAGTTCCATTAGAATTCCACTGGAGGTGATCGCGGGCGAGAGCAGAATGAATGGGAGTCTATGGGGCTAAACGGCTAAATGTCTCTATTTCACCTGCTTGTCGTTAAATTAACATAGATTTTATTGTTGATTCTGCAAGTTCAATATAGATTATAGGCCAAAAGTCGAATGAACGAGTACTTATGTCCTTTTGATTTCTTACAGGTTAGGCCGTTGTTGGCCGGAACACGCTAGCATTCTGCTATTGTGTGACGTCATCACATTTTTGAACGGATTTTTAGAACAGATAAGTGAACTTAAAAATGCAATTTTCAGCTGAGTGTATTATCTTAGCCCTCCCTCTTGAATGCAACTTTCAAATTACTTGACAAATTATATCCAGAGAAAGTGGATTTCTGGGGGTGAAACCCCATTGACTCCCATTCATTCTGCACTCTACCACGAGCGCCCGCATGGACAGAGATGTGTTACTGCAGCCAGTCCAGAACCCGGAAGTAACCAGCCAGTGCCAATTCTCTTCAATTAGACATTCTCTGGCTAATTTTTCTTTTTCATACTGTAAATTAAAAGGTGAACGAGAACGTCTCTGTCAACTCAATTTTCATCTAAAAAAGATACTTATAATTATGGTTTGCAGATTAATATTTTACCATTCTTTGTGTCCTGAAGTATATGTCCAGTTTAAAGAAAAGCAGTGGTCCTGTTAAACAATGCTTAGAGAGCATGTGTGTGATTTGAGTTGGACTGAAATCTGAAAACTTAAAGAATGACCTGTTTAGTTGGCTTAAAGTTCATTAAAACAACCATTTCAAAAGCTGAACTGATTTTCTTTTTTATATTATAGTAAGAATATGTAAAACTCAATGTTTAACTAATTGAAACATGTGAATAATCGTTCCAAACCTACCGGTGAAATAATCGACGATTAGACGCTCTAATAATCGTGATCAAAATAATCGTTAGTTGCAGCCCTAACAAACCGAATGTTAGGAATGGAATGAGAATTGCTACCAAGCTAATTCTTTGGTATTTATGAATGTTATCAAATTTGACTGACGAGGAAGAACGAGCTGTTAAACACGGCCTGTCTCCCCGTTGTGTGGCCTGTGTTCGAAGTCGCAGGTTGCAGTCAGCAGTTGCTCTAGCAGGATGGTCCGTGTCATCATCAGGCGCTGGGCTCAGGTGCATCAACAGGCATGTTTAAACCTGCTCCGATAAAAAAAAAAAAACGACAAATCTAACACGCTGTAGGGTGTGTCCACTCGTTCCTGGAGTTTACACAAATATGACTGCCTGCACGTCAACAGGAATGAGTCCACAACGTTTATGGGAAATGGGATGTTTGATATGAGGTTGAATTGCAGATGGCAATCTGTTTGTTTGGGGTGAGTCCGAGCATGTGTTCGGTCAGCAGAGAATGTGTTTACAGCAAGGAAACAAACACAGACACACTCACGTTTCTCCTCCAGTTCTACATTGACTTTCCTGTGGACGTCTGAGATACTCCCATCAGGACGACCCCTGAAGGAGAGAGAAAAACACTTATCAGCCTCTCAACACCAACACAAAGGCCATTAACACATCCATTGTTTTTTAATATAATAATCCTTAGTATTCCCCAGCCTAATAAACCCCCTCAGCCTTGTTTTCCAAGAACAGTCCCTCCCTCGGAGCAGCTACTGTGATTAAAACACGCTGTGCCGGCATGGATATTTCTCCCAGCCGTGCTCTTCCCGCTGTAATCAAACGGGGATTAAAATGCAAAAACCTACGGCATAAATCAGAGCACTTTATATAAAGGATTCACCCACCACACACTCACTCAACACTTTTTTGAAAGGCAATTTTTAAGAAATGGATTTGATGGTCGGACTGAGTAACAGACGACAAGCTCTTGTGAGAGCCAATTTTCAGCGAAGAGATTTTATCCCTGCCCTGGGGACTGATGCGTGTAGATGTGGAAGAAAAAACTAGTGTTTTCCATAGAAACAACAATACAGTCTCTCTCTTCAGTCACATGACTTCTTTCTTGGGTCAATCTCCCACAGCACTAAACACAACATGTTAACTATAGTCAGATAGTGAGGCAAAGATAAAACAACACGAGCTGAGAATGCAGTGAATTTATATCTATAACCTCGTCACAGACACATTAATGGTCTTTAAAATTATCAAACACATGGAGAACTATGGATTATTACTGTACATTAGTGTTGTCACGATACTAGAATTTCTAACTTCAATACAATACCTTGAAAAATATCAATATTCGATACCATTTTCGATACCACGGAGAAAAAAACTGCACAATATTAAGGGGAAAGTTTTTTTTTATTTAAAGCTAAATATAACAAGTCTAGAACATGACAATGAGGTACATTTTACATGAACATAAATGTCCTGAGTTCTATTTGTTAATATTTTTAATTGGACCAGAGCTAACATTATCTGTTGTATTTTTATTACTGTTATCAAAGATTAAAATATACTATAATAACATAAAAGCACTTAACAGTATCAAATTGGAGGATAGAGTGTCAGTAATGTATAATAATAAGATTAAACATTCAATTTTCAGTTAAAGGCATTTTATTATTGAATTATGAGATGCCACTTTCTGTTTAGTTTAATTAGTCTGTGTAATCCAATTGATCATAATCGGTAATGAAGGCAAATTGCAGAATTAAATAATAAAGTTAAATAGGCACAAGCTAATTTACATTTGACCACATGCAGTTACAATATTTACTTGTCTAAGATTCCTCAGTCAGATTATGTTAACTTTAAGAAAACGGTGAAAAAACTAGACAACACAGACTCATAACAACAACATAGGCAATCTTGGTTAATGTTTCAGAAAAGTTCAAATGAAAAGAGTTAGTGTTTCCTTGAGGATTTTAATTAGCAGTGGGGACAGGTCTGTCCAAACAAAAAACACCCCTGATGCTGAGCATATATGCTGCTAAAAGGTAACTTTACCACTGGAGCCTGTTCCTAAGTCTGTTTTCATTCTCCGACATGCCTGCTCGCGGTGTGTTGTTAGTGCGTGTCCGCACTATTCTCCGACTTGCTCGCTCGCGGTGTGTTGTTAATGCGTGTCCGCACTATTCTCCGACTTGTTCGGCTCGCGGTGTGTTGTTAATGCGTGTCCGCACTATTCTCCGACTTGCTCGCTCAGCGGTGTGTTGTTAATGCGTGTCCGCACTATTCTCCGACTTGTTCGGTCACGGTGTGTTGTTAATGCGTGTCCGCACTATTCTCCGACTTGCTCGCTCGCGGTGTGTTGTTAATGCGTGTCCGCACTATTTTCCGACTTGTTCGGTCGCGGTGTGTTGTTAATGCGTGTCCGCACTATTCTCCGACTTGCTCGCTCGCGGTGTGTTAATGCGTGTCCACACTATTTCTCCGACTTGTTCGGTCGCGGTGTGTTGTTAATGCGTGTCCGCACTATTCTCCGAACTTGTTCGGTCGAGGTGTGTTGTTAATGCATGTCCGCACTATTCTCCGAACTTGCTCGCTCGCGGTGTGTTGTTAATGCGTGTCTGCACTATTCTCCGACTTGTTCGGTTCGAGGTGTGTTGTTAATGCGTGTCCGCACTATTCTCCGACTTGCTCGCTCGCGGTGTGTTGTTAATGCGTGTCCGCACTATTCTCCGACTTGCTCGCTCGCGGTGTGTTAATGCGTGTCCACACTATTCTCCGACTCTGTTCGGTCGCGGTGTGTTGTTAATGCGTGTCCGCACTATTCTCCGACTTGCTCGCTCGCGGTGTGTTGTTAATGCGTGTCCGCACTATTTTCCGACTTGTTCGGTCGCGGTGTGTTGTTAATGCGTGTCCGCACTATTCTCCGACTTGCTCGCTCCGCGGTGTGTTGTTAATGCGTGTCCGCACTATTCTTCCGACTTGTTCGGTCGCGGTGTGTTGTTAATGCGTGTCCGCACTATTCTTCCAACTTGCTCGCTCGCGGTGTGTTGTTAATGCGTGTCCACACTATTCTCCGACTTGTTCGGTCCGCGGTGTGTTGTTAATGCGTGTCCGCACTATTCTCCGACTTGTTCGGTCCGCGGTGTGTTGTTAATGCATGTCCGCACTATTCTCCGAACTTGCTCGCTCGCGGTGTGTTGTTAATGCGTGTCTGCGCTATTCTCCGACTTGTTCGGTCGAGGTGTGTTGTTAATGCGTGTCCGCACTATTCTCCGACTTGCTCGCTCGCGGTGTGTTGTTAATGCGTGTCCGCACTATTCTCCGACTTGCTCGCTCGCGGTGTGTTGTTAATGCGTGTCCACACTATTCTCCGACTTGTTCGGTCAGCGGTGTGTTGTTAATGCGTGTCCGCACTATTCTCCGACTCTGTTCGGTCGCGGTGTGTTGTTAATGCATGTCCGCACTATTCTCCGACTCTGCTCGCTCACGGTGTGTTGTTAATGCGTGTCTGCGCTATTCTCCGACTTGTTCGGTCGAGGTGTGTTGTTAATGCGTGTCCGCACTATTCTCCGACTTGTTCGGTCGCGGTGTGTTGTTAATGCGTGTCCGCACTATTCTCCGACTTGTTCGGTTCGCGGTGTGTTGTTAATGCATGTCCGCACTATTCTCCGACTTGTTCGGTCACGGTGTGTTGTTAATGCGTGTCCGCACTATTCTCCGACTTGCTCGCTCGCGGTGTGTTGTTAATGCGTGTCCGCACTATTCTCCGACTTGTTCGGTCGCGGTGTGTTGTTAATGCGTGTCCGCACTATTCTCCGACTTGCTCGCTCGCGGTGTGTTGTTAATGCGTGTCCGCACTATTCTCCGACTTGTTCGGTCGCGGTGTGTTGTTAATGCGTGTCCGAGCTATTCAACGACATGCCTGCTCGCGGTGTGTTTTTAATGTGCACTTTTCTCTGACATTAACTTCACTTTTGCTATTTAACCAGAGCAAATGAGACGAGTGCGTCACGTGTGGTGATTGTCAATGCGCCTTTGGAGATAAGTGAAAGTGACCGCACGGCTAGTATCGATTCTTCGGGAAATTAGTATTGGTATCGTTCAGATATTTCAGTATCGATATTTATCGAAATATCGATATTTTTGACAACACTACTGTACATGATGTGAAGGTTGTGTCTGATAAGCTGATAAATACATTCACGCTATGGCTGATATTAAAGGAATAGTTTGAAAAAAATCCAAAAATAAAAAAGGAAGCTCAATTGGTTTGCTTTGACGCACAAGGCCCAATTAGTTGTTCTTGTGTGTCTCGCAAGTGAGCTTCCAGAAGAACCAATAAGGTTTGTTCTTGAGCGTCAGAGCAAGAAGGTTGAGTTTCCATATTTGATGCGTTTATACTAGGGGTGGTTAATCTGTCTGATTTCCCGATTCGATTCAATTACGATTATTGAAGTCCCGATTCGATTACAGTCGATTTTCGATTATTAACGATTCTCGATTAGCGATTATTGATTTTCCATTTTACAACAGTAAACAAAAATACACTAGACCAACATATGATTATATTAGCAGCAGCATCATTTTGGTATTAATTGCACTTTTTATTTGTTTGATATTCAATGAAAATGTAATGATGGTTAGTGAAGACATGCAAACATGCTTGTTGTCTACTACTTAGGCAAACCATTATCTTTAAATAATTTTTTGAACAATTGTGTTGCATTATAATGCAAAGGCACCTGGTTCTATTAATTGACAGCATTAAAATGCATTTTGTGATTTCCTTCAATTGAAAATCTTTGAAGCAAGTTTGGGGGGCTTGAAGGGCACCCGATTCAGAGAATCACCCAGAAATTCAAAAGAACAGCATTTATCTGAAATAGAAAGCTTTTGTAACATTAAACAATACAGTTCAAAAGTTTGGAGTCGGTAAGAATTTTTCTTACATTTTTTGGGAGAAAGAAAAAGAAATCTATACTTTTATTCATCAAGGATAAATTAAATTAAGTTGATCAAAAGTTACAGTGAAGACATTTATAATGTTACAAATCGATTATCTGAATCTTTTGTGTGTGTGACTATAAATACTTTCCTTTAAATGTACAAAGTAATGACCCATAAAGAATTAACGTACAATATATTTTATTAGCATTCCAAAGAACCAACAGGAAAATAAACGTGTGCCTGAACTAGGAGCATAACTTTAACTTACTTGTAGTAAATTAATATTATAACGACCGGTACAGCCGAGTGTTTTTCCTCCTCTGACTGGAAACGCGTCATATGGCTTCTCATATTCGTTGTGTTTCCGTCGTTAGTTTTATTCTACAAAGCTTACAACTAGCGTGGCTCTTGCCCAGTTCCTTTCCCCCTTCAACTTCAGAAGCCAAAATATTTCCACACGTCAGCTTTTAACCTAACAAGGAGGGTGTTTGGATCTCGCGTGCCATCGTGTCTCTGTTATGTGCACGCGTCAGACGGTCCGGTCACTGCACTTCCGTCTTCGCGTTCCGTCAATATTACGTTACTATAAATATATATATAATTTTTTTTTTTTTTTTTGGAATATCGATTTTGGGATATTTGTGAAATCGAATCAGGATCGTCCATGTCCGCATCGCGATGCATTGAAGAATCGATTTTTATCCCCACCCCTAGTTTATACATGAATAAAAGCCAAGGTCATGTCTCTTCAGAACAGTTGGATTAAAATGGTTTGCAATGGAGATTAAGCAATGGAGATTAAGAGGAGAAACGCTTAGACAGACGCGACATTAGAAACAGCATGGGTAGAAAAAGATAACGGGTAGAAGAGATGTACCTACATTTTTACTGATCATAAACTACACATCTTAATGATTATAAATCACCGTTTTGCTTTGGCCACAGTTTCATATTAAATCTAAATGGGAATCATTTAAGAGTCTAAAAGTTAGACTGTGGTTGTCATAAGCTTTCAAATGCGGATTTGCCGAGCTGTGATATAAACAAAACGCTATTGGTTAATTATAAAAAGGGGAGGAGCTGTTAGATCTGTCCCGCCCTGTCTTTCCGTTTCAGTGGAAATTACGTCAGCAAATTAGGACACGCTGGTATACCGGTACTGCAAAAATACCAGTATATAATATATTTAAAACGGTACAGTATCATAATTTCGTTAAATTCGGTATTTGATGCGCTGCTGTTTCAAAGTTCTCCGCTAGGCGGCAGTGCGCTTTAAATCTCATAATTTTTGCACTTTCAGACAAACATATTAATTTAATTTGAATGAACAAATAGAGTGCCGAAGTTACAACGTCACTCTGTAGGCCACAACGCGGAAGTGCGTTAGCATTTTAGCACTCTCCGGTTCGCTCTAAAGTCTATGGGATTTTTGAATGGGTTTTTGCTAAATCGCCTGAAATTATGTCTCTGGTGAACAAAGCCTCTAAATATTTTCACGTTTTGATCTATGACACAACACACAGTTATAACCTTCTTGTGTTTTAAGTAAGCAATAATGTACGAGAGCTGTGCTGTATCGTGAATAAGTAACGGTTCAAAGCGTTGTTAGGCACGGACGTGAAGCGGAGTGCCTGCAACCCCTTGAGCCGTTACTTATTCACGATACAGCACTTGCCTCGAGTATCTTATTGCTTTTAGAAGACGTTGCCACACAATATTAAAGTAAAAAACAATATTAGTGCAACTTTCTTGAAGTAAAATCACTAAAAGCCTACCTTCCGCTGGAAAAAATAGTCCCCGAGTGTGAACAGCAACAACGTTCCAATGTGTAAAATGCATGAAAGCTCAAATAAAAACAACATAGAACCGCAGTGTTGCGCAGCGATCAATAGAACCGTTGGGTGAAGCGGGTCGCAGCCGTGTTTTATCGTGAATAAAGCACAGCTCTTGACCAATCAGAATCAAGGATTTCGAACTAACCGTTTTATAAAAAACTTTATATAGGCTTCAAAATGTATAAATTTTGGATTAACTTGTAAAGATTGTCTTGATAGACAAAACGTGTAAGGGTCGCAACTTTGTTTAAATTTTCCAAAAGTCTATGGGGAAAATGCATAGCTTTTCGTTCGAGGGAACCCATGCGCCGCTAGCTTCCAAGTTGTCCTACAAAGTGACGTCATCACTTCGGCATTCTATTATAAAAGTGATAGTAAAATGAATGGCATATTACTGCCGCTGTAGAGGAATAAGCCAGAGAGAGTAATAGTAGTAATATGAATATGACTAATATTACAATAAAGTTACATTTGTTAACATTCATTAGCCTAGTTAACGTGACCTAACAATATTATAGCATTTATTAACCTAGATTAATCAGTAATACAATTATACAAAAATATAATTACTTTATGCAATGCATTAAATTTGCATAATATGAACCCAAACCAAGATTAATAAATGCTATAAATGTTGATAATTCTCTGTTGATGCATGACAGATAATGTTTTAACATGTCATTATATTACTCGATTATTATTATTATAGATATTATTAACCTATTTTAATTGTATAATTTCAGTTTTTTTTTTTAAATCTAAATTTTGCCTACTATATGTTCCTTGACTGAATTGATTTATTTTTTACATATTGATACTTTTTCTTTGCACTTTTAGTAGTGGAGATTTTCAAGTAGTGTTTAATAAAATTGCTTCAATTCACCTAAATTGAGACTTTCATTTTTTTGACTGGTATTGATTTAGTATTCAATACTGAGGTATTAGGTTCTGGTATCTTACCAAAGCCAAAATTGTGGTATCCGAGCCATCCCTACAACAAATTGAATAATGCTGTGAAAACTTCATTGGGCCTTTAATATTCTGACAGTCTACGAGTTACTGCATTATCGCTAAACCACAGCACACCATAACATTTGATTCACTCCTTAAGCTAAACAAAATTTTCAGTAATTCACGGCCACAATAAGTCACTAAACAATGAATCGGCCATACCGATATCAGCGGTTGTCATCAAAAGCTTCAGCTCTCAGTCATGTGGTGCTAAACACACTGTGTCGTGAAACTCAGCCTCGGAGAAAAATCAAAAGTCAAGGTGCGGTCATGTGAAATGAGGCGAGGGGAGGGGGCAGAGACCCAGAACATGAAGCCAGTCTTGGTCCAAAGTCACATGAGTCACACAAGGCCACCTGAGAGCAGCAGGTGCCCCGGCTGACCCACTTTAACTTTATCTGCTCTCTGACCCTGATTCAGCCCGGATGTCTTATCAGCTGCCCTCGAGGCATGTGAGTTTGTTTATGCGTTCCTGTGGCAATGCCATAAAAGAAAGATTAGGCCAAACAAAGCGTAAATCATCCAAATACAGAGCTATGTTTCTGAACTTTTACAGGCCCGGTGTTCAGGAAACACATGCTGTGGACTGCGGTAAACAGAAGCTACTGTT
This sequence comes from Hybognathus amarus, assembly GCA_030378365.1. NCBI lineage: Eukaryota > Metazoa > Chordata > Actinopteri > Cypriniformes > Leuciscidae > Hybognathus > Hybognathus amarus. The sequence goes on along the minus strand of JAQIUQ010007328.1, from coordinate 6,565 downwards.
CTCTCATAAACACTGTTAGTACTGTCCTACATTAATAATAATGTAATGTAAGATTGAGCCAAGGCCTAGATACTCAAAAGAAGAGATAAAGGTTCAAATCTGTCTGCATAAATAACATGTATTCATAAAAGTATCCACAGCAGAGATGTCCAAACAAGGGCCAAAGCTGGCCGGTGATTACCTTTGATTTGGCCTGCTATGTCACATGGAAAAAAACATGCCATTGAAACATCTTCATTTCTGAATTTAGCTTTAAATTATATCATTCATTTGTTTTAATATTTTTTGTTTTATTGGTTTTATTTTTGCAATTTAGGGAATTTAAGTGAATTTAATAAAAAGGTAAATTTTAATACAAATAAAATAGAATTGTAAAAATGTATAAATTGTAATATATTTTGAAATACTCAACCAAGCTTGGCCCATCGAAGTAAAAAGTTCCCTGATTTAAAGCACTGATGTAATCTATCAAGAACAAATTTATTGTTAGAGCCTACACCAAAACATAATTGCCCTAATACATTCAAAAGTTGCAAAAAAGCCCTTTTAACCCAGGACTTTTAAAAGTAGTAGTTCACTTTTAAAAAACACCTTTTGCTGAAAATTTATTCACCCCATGTCATCCAAGATGTCCATGTCTTTCTTTCTTCAGTTGAAAGAAATTAAGGTTTTTGATGAAAACATTCCAGGATTTTCTCCATATAATGGACTTCAATGGGAACCAAACGGTTCAAGGTCCAAAAGACAGTTTCAGTGCAAACTGTTCAAAGGGCTTTAAACGATTCCAGACGATGAATTATTATTATTATTATTATTATTAGACTTTATTGTCCACCTTAGTGGAAATTTGTCTTCAACTTCTCCGAACAAAAATACATAAGTGACACCACATTTAAAGGGTCTTATCAAGCAAAACGATCGCTCATTAAAAAAATAAATAACAAAGTTTAAGTTTTAGAAGCTCACATGCTCGCCTTGCTCTGTTCTGTGATGCACGTTCGTGACTCTCCTGTTCGAACTCGTTTCAAAATGAGCGAACCTTTTTTAGTGTCATTTGATTCATTAAATGAACAAAATGAACGAATTGACTTTGAAAAAGATTCGAGTTCGAACAGGGAGTCACGAACGCGCATCACAGAACAGAGCAAGGCGACCATTTGAGCTTATAAAACTAGAACTTTGTTATTTATTTATTAATTGAGCGATCGTTTCGCTTTATAAGACCCTTATTCATCGTCTGGAATCGTTTAAAGCCCTTTGAACAGTTTGCACTGAAACTGTCTTTTGGACCTTGAACTGTTTGGTTCCCAGTAAAGTCCATTATATGGAGAAAAATTGTTGGATTTTTTTTCATCAAAAACCTTAATTTCTTTTCGACTGAAGAAAGAATGACATGGACATCTTGGATGACATGGGGTGAGTAAATTATCAGCAAAAGTTTTTTTTTGTGAACTACTCCTTTAAGGGATTTTCAGAAGACTCACAAAGATAGCATATCTAGCTAATATTTGACATTTCCATGATCGTGGGAATAATCCTTAAAAAGGTATAAAAGATGAGTTGACAAATTCAAAATACTCTGCTCGTTACTGTATTGATTCATAGGGGTTCATAGGCTTGTTGGTGAAGCCACCTGAATGTGAATGTTGTAGTAACTGAAGGTGAATGGCAGGGTGAACTGTGACGGAAGGGGTGAAGCGTTTTCACACACAGACTTTGATCCTAGCAGCCGTAGGTGCCGCCCAGTCAGACACAGAAACTTCCACTGCGAGGAACAAAAGCTGCAGGCAGACAATAACAGCGACATGACCAGTGCTTTACAGTCGACAGTTATTGTGATACAATAGATCATAGATCATCCAACGCTTCTGTATTATCAAAGACAACAACAGCAAACATTCCAGCTACAATGAGCATGAAACAGAGAACCGGCGACGAATCAAAACTCAGCCTTCAAACACACCGTTTCTAGATGGATTTACACGAGTGAACCTGCTCTCAGTTAGAGACGAGCGCTGGGATAGCAGATCCCATGAGAGGAGACCTTGAGTCACAAGAGGCTGTGGTTTTTCCACAGTCATGAGACGACGATGCTTAGATAGCGGCAACCACAGCTTAGTTATATTATTTAATATTAGTTATGATCACGATAAACAACTCTTGTACCGATAGAGCGCTCAGACCTTTTAAATAATGAATTTCAATGACTTCTCCAAGTTCTGTCTAGTCGTTTCTGATTACTGAATAAGGATTTTTACAAATCATTTTATAAAGACTCTTAGTGCAGATCTAAAATGTGCATCTAAAACAAGAACAAAGCTCATGATTACATCTGTCAGTACGATTGTCTTTGCGATACCGACTAAAAAAATAAACAACAAAAAATGTTGGGTTGTTGGCATGCAAATGGTGTGAATAAGCCCATAAACCCTATTTCTATTTAAAAATTGTGTACCAGATATGACCTTTTTATCATCATTATTATTATTATATTTTTTTTACCTAATATTAATTAAGAAAAATATCATTTTTAGAACACAAAGCACACACTTCAGTATCCGTTTATCATATTTAATGATTTCCATAAACTGTATGTGCATTGATCAATGTTTCTGTGCTAAAATGCCTCAACTAAATCTATTTCATCATATAAAGTTCATCATATAAAGCGATCATGTTGTTGTTGTTTTACTTGAGTTAACCCTCTGGGGACAGATTGGGCGGTACCGCCCAAAATGACATACTTTTACAAATGTGTACTTATCTTAAAAACTATTCATGATAGAAACGTGCGGTCTTTTTTGCTGTCTTCCTTCCTGAGAACTTAACCGGCTTGTAAACACACCATCAAAGGCCAATGAAATCGATGTTGTTTGGCAGATAACCAATGGAAAAATTGCAGATGGAGAAATATTTTTCTTACCCAATCAGGGGAAGGTTACCATGACGTATTCTAGCAAATCAGAGGACTCCGTAGCCTCGCAAGGGGTGGTACTATATAGTAAGGGATATGACACAAGCAGCAGCATTGAGTGGTGGAGGAGACGAGAAGATAGATAGATAAATTATTATATACAGTTATAGCATTATTTATTATTTTAGCACTTATATGATGGCAAGCAGTAAACAATTTACGGTGGAACAGGCTCTGGAACAATTACTGGAGAGTGACGAGGAGAAAGCATTGCTCAGAAAATTCTAAGCATTCCTAAGCCGGGAACTATTTGTAAATAAAGTTAGATTTTTTTTTGTTCTTTTTCACATTTTATTTAACAATTACACATGTCTGTCGAGCAAAAGCTTTGACAAATATATTTTTTGTTCAAAAACTGTTCACTATTGTTGTGTGATTTTCAGAAATAAATGACATTTCCGTTTTTAAAATTCTATATTATGTTGTACATTTTTCACTTACTTCCTTTATAAACACATTACATGCATGCTTAGGTTAGCTTAGGCTCTTCTGAATCCATAGATACTAAACACATTGTGTTCCATCTCCATTACATATAGTTTATAAGCCCAAATGTAAAAATAGCGAAAATGTAAAAAAAGGGCTTAGTCCCCAGAGGGTTAAACTGCTTGATTCATTTGGATTTCTTTTACGATCACAATACTTTTGAAGCTTGAAGTTTGGACTTCCAATGGAGGGACTAGGGCTGTAGTCAACTAAAGAAATCCTTGGTTGAACCAAAGTCTTGTCCTGCTCAACGATTAGACAAAAAAAAAAAAGACAAAGTTTTGATTGAACATTTTTGAGCAATTTTCATAGAGCATTTATAAAACAACAACGAAAAAACATCAAAAATATATAAAACTATAATAATACAATTATTTGCAAATTAAAGTGATTTTTTTTAACTGCAAAGTGAGGAGCACTGTCCTGACAGTCACTAATCGCGCATTTAATCACACCACACGCTACAAAAAAACATATAACTGCTCTGCCACATATAATGAAAAGTCCAAACAAAGCTCTCGCTCGTACAGAGGCCGTATCCACAAGTTTCCTACGCCCCATGAGCCCTTGCGTCAAAAGTGGGCGCGACTTTCGGTTCAAAGTAAACAAAGCGCGACTTGACATGCTTGACACTCGTTCATTCAAGAGTTGACAGTCTTTCAAGTTATAGCGATCCAAACTCAGCTAACGATGTGGGAACACAACCTTAACGAAATTAAAAAGGGTGAAATAACAGTACCTTTACCCTCCGCAGTAGTTGATTGGGAGTATTATAATAACATTATTAATAATCAATACTCATCAAGGCATGGTGACAGACAGTTGTGCGAGCTAACAAACAATTAAAATAAAAAATACACACTTAGTCATTGTGCTTTGGAGTTTATTCAAAATTATAAATGAATGTGCCACTTGAATACATTAACTGGCACATTTGGTATTCTGTCAACACAGGCTTTGATCCTTAGTTTAGTGTAACATTAGGTAGCAAACAGCCAAATCGCCATGCTGATAGAATTTATAGAACATTAAGAATTTAAACAAATGTACACAGGAAGATTCCGTCGTCTTTTGGGAGATGATGGAAACTCAGTCGTTGCAGGCATCACTCTGGATTTCGCTTTCAGTTATGTTCAAAACAATCAAGTTTAAGCCACTGAATTAGTTTAGTCCGGTTATACGTACAACCGCGAACCGCACATGTTGTCCCTGAGCTCTGTAACGACATCTCTCCCATAAAGATTTGCGTCTGTAAATAGAAATAATTCTCTGGAAAACAGCTAGCCTCTTCGCTAACACACAAAATACCATTGAAATGCTACTTTCGCCGCCTCACCTCAAGTTTCACCCACTTTATTTTTTCAGGAGCGCCCCTCGGAAACTGTGGATATTCTTCGGAAAAAAACCAAATAGCCTAAAAAACAATCCTAGAATAACAGGCTGTATTGTAGGACCGCATTAAGGTTTATTTTCCGTCTCTGTCACATCATATTTAGGCTATTTTCAAATGCAAGTGTACGAAAGAATAAAACAAAAACATAGAGAAACACAATCTATCTGAGCCAGCACTGAGAAGGCCATTGAAGGCGCACTGTCTCACGTCTTTTGCGCTGCTCAAGTTCGTGATCAAATGTAGGCGCGTAGGGCTGGGACGGCTCCCCGCATTACCGGCAGTGCCGCGGTCACGCTGCCCCTACCGCAGGTCTAAGCTTGTCACCGTTCATCACCGAGCGGAAAAAAAAAAAAAAAGTTTCATGACACATAGCATTACCATTTGTGTTGACCATAGGCCTGTATGCAAAGAGACCCAATATATCTGCAAGTCTGATACCCAGTTTTGCATTTTGGAAGCATCAAAGACAGGCCACATGCCCACACCTCAAACAGCAGCCTACCAACTTTCAATTTGTATGGGTTATTTACCCCTACTCCCTGGTGTTATGAGTGAGACCAACCAACATTGTGCGTGGAGAACTTGGATGGGATGGTGCAATCATGCTTCGGTCACACCTTCATTTGCCTTACCAAATCTTCATGAGGAGAAAAAATCTGATCCCTTGTGCCAGGTGGTTTTGTGTTCACCATTACGTTTTTCCAATCAAAAAAAAAAAAAAAGAAAAAAAGAATTGCTTCCAAAAAAAAAGGGACAAACTGAGCTTGGACCTGCTCAGCACCTCTTAGTAAGTTTTAACTTTTTTCAACAGCGATTTAATAAAAACTTTGTTGTAGCCTCTAACCATGAAGACAAAGCTGACACAATATGTAAATTATATAGATATAGATATAATAATTGTAGAAATATAAAAATATATAAATATTTATATCATAGAGCTGAATAAATATACAATCATCATTTAATGTTAAATTATAGTCAGACTTTGAAATAGCCTTGAACCATGAAGAAAAAGCGGACAATTAGATAGGCCTTTAAATTATATAATAAAGGCTACAAAATAGCTCTGTTATAAAATATAAAAAATATAAATTTTATTTATATTATATAGCTAAGTAACAATCTGTAGTGTGAGCAGCAACACTTTGTTAAATTAAATAGACTTCAAATAGCCTCTAACCATAAAAGAATAAAGCGGAAAGGAGATATGTGAATTAATAGGCTAATAATAAGATATATAATAGCTATGAGAAACATAAGAAACAATATCATCATATAGCCTAAGTAATATACAATCTGTGGTGTGATCAGCAACATTTTGTTAAATTAAATAGCTAGACTTCGTAATAGCCTTGACAAAGCATGATATGTGAATTAATAATATAAATATATAAATAGCTATGTAAATAAAATTTAAAAAATATATAAATAATATTTATTGGCTATCCAGTAGCCTAGTATAATAATTTGTAGTGTGAAGTAGTCAACTCTTTGTTAAATTAAATAGTTATAATTTTCGCTAAATAGCCTTGAACCACTTAGACAAAAGTCAAATATTAGATGATATTAATAATATAAATATATATAGGATGAGAAAATATTTACAAACATTTGATATTTTAATTAAGTAAGGACATAATTGTAGTGCTAGCAGCAACACTATGTTAAATTAAGTAGCTAATAATATGAATGAACTTAAAGACTGACAAAAG
>JAQIUQ010007327.1:20000-36003 GCA_030378365.1 Hybognathus amarus | reverse complement strand
GGCTAAACACGATTTAACAGTCAGACTAAAGGACATAATAACTGAAATATAGCACTGAAGAATACAGCTAAAGCTGAAATAGTGTAAAGGAAACAATCTCCAGTCCAATACGTCCCACAGCAGTCCCATAATAACTATTAACCAACAAAATACACTCTAAAGTATGCATGTAAGATATTTAACAGGAAAACAGATAAAGTAAACAATATCTAAACAAGTCTGATGGCAATATTTGCAACTTATAACTGAATGAAACTTACTTTCACTTATGTTACGCACACGAGGGCTACCATCCCACAGAATGCAGAGTCAGTAATAAGGAAATGACGCACTAAGGACGGAAATGATAGCACTACAATTTCAAAATAAAAGACTGTAAATAGAAGACTTTCTGACATAGCCGCCCCCAAATTTAGCAATAAATTTGAATCCCCCTAAGAAAGTCTACTTAGTTCAGAGTCGTCTTCATCCTCCCAGGCTGGCAACCGCACAAGGCGCACAACTGGCCGTAGGTAAGTCTGTCCCTTGATCTTGACTTCAGCTGCCCTAACTTGTCCATCCAGGCCGGAACGGGTATTCACCACCCTCCCGATGGGCCACTGGGCTCTGGGTAGCTGCGAATCTACTACCATTACCACCTGACCAGCAGTCAGATTATCTGTGTCCTGGTGCCACTTCGACCGCTTCTGAAGATCCGGGAGATGGCGACGGATGAAGTTGGACCAGAAATGGTCTGCCAGGATCTGGCTGTGGCGCCATCTTCTTCTGCCGAGAAGGTCGCTAGATGCATAGACAGCCTGTGGGAGTGAGGCATCACGGCGTCCCATCAATAGCAGATTTGGTGTAACAGGATCCGGGTCCGCAGCATCGGATGAGATATACCCAAGTGGTTTAGCGTTGAGCATTCCCTTCACTTCAATCAGTACAGTTTGTAGCACAGGTTCAGCAATGGTGTGGTCCTGAAGAATTACTTTGAGAGCTGACTTAATCGACTTGATCTCTCGTTCCCACGTTCCTCCAAAGTGTGGAGACCCAGGGGGTTGAAACGGAACTCGATTTGCTGCTTGGCCAGCTGCTCTTGGAGAGGACCTTCTAAAGCGGCAAAGCTAGCTTGCAGCTCCGCGGCTCCACCTCTGAAATTGGTTCCTGTGTCAGACAGGATCTCAAATGGCTTACCTCGGCGAGCGATGAACCGGCGGAGAGCCATTAAGAAAGCATCAGTGTCTATACTTTCCAGTAGGTCGAAGATGAACACAACTTGTCGTCATGCACTTGAAAATCAGACCCCACCGCTTTCGGTACGCCGGCCTATCTCTGTACGTTGTAGGGACCGAAACAATCAACCCCAGTCGACCAGAAAGGTGGCTTGTATAAGCGGAGCCTGGCAGGGGGTAGGTCTGCCATCCGAGGAACCACTGGAGTCAGCAGCGCCATTTCTGACATTCAACACAGCCGTGTTGATGACGCTTGATAGACTCTCTTCCTCTGAGGATCCAATATCTTCTCCTCATCTCCGCGAAAACCCGCTCGGGGACCAGGATGTAGCAGTTCACAGTCATATTTCTTAATGAGCAGCTTCGTGACAGGAGATTTGGGATCAAGGATTATAGGATGTATCGCATCTGGGTCAAGATCTTCTGCCCTGCGTAGTCTACCTCCCACTCTCACTAGGCCAACAGCTTCATCATACTCGGGAGCAAGCATGAGCAGGCGACTCAGTCTCGAGATGGGCTTACCAGCAGCCAGAGCTTTCACCTCTTCAGGGAAGGACTCACTCTGAGATTGTCTGAGAACATGTAGTTCTACTGCTTGGACGTCAGCTGCTGTCATGGTAGGACTACTCTGGTCTTCAGCCGCCCCGTAAAGGCTCTCATGAGTAGCCTTGAGAAGACTGTCCCAATTGTCTATATCAGACATAAGTGTCGTGGTCGGAGAACAAGTGGTGACTCCACAGAACAATGTCTTCCGAAGTTCATCCTCGTCAGCTTCTTGGGCTTCTATTACCTGAAGCACTGGCCAGGAGTCTGGATGTTGTCGGAGAAATGGTGGACCTTGGCTCCACCGGTTCGGCTGGCTGAGCTCGAGCAAGGGTTTACCACGAGTAAGGTCGTCTGCTGGATTGTCAATGGTGTTGACGTACCGCCAGGTCGAGCTTTCAGTGTGTTCTTGAATTTCCGCGACCCTAGTACCTACAAAGACCTTGTAGCGACAAGAGTCGGAATTGAGCCACGTCAAAACTGTCTTCGAGTCAGTCCAGAGTGTGACTTGTTGTGAAGGGATTGACAGTTCTGTCATAATGACTTTAGCTAGCTGGGCTCCGGCTAAAGCAGCACACAGCTCAAGGCGTGGTATAGATAGTTGTTTACGAGGGCTAACTCGTGACCGAGCCATCACAAAGGCAACATGCACTTCACCTTGATGCTCTTGGGTGCGGAGGTAAGCGACGGCCCCGTAGGCCCTTTCAGAGGCGTCGCAGAAGATGTGTGCCTCTCGTCTGAGTGACCCAATGCTTGCTACTGATGGGACATAGCATCGGGGAATCTCCACTTGTGGAAGATGGACTAGTTCACTTTCCCATTGTCTCCAAATATCCAGCAGAGCCTCTGGTCTAATCGGTTCATCCCAACCAATCCCCACTCTCCACAGGTCTTGAATCAGGATCTTCGCTCGGGTAGTGAATGGAATCAAGTATCCTATGGGATCATATTGTGTTGCCAGCACCTTATAGACATTTCTCAGAGTTGACTGTGAATACTCTACTGGTCTGTGGCGGTACCCAAGACGATCGGTAAGGCAGTTCCATCGAAGGCCTAAAGCTGGCTCTTCAGGATCCTGTCGAGGTTGAGACAGCCACAACTCGGTGCTTGCCGCTCTCGCTTCCAAGGGAAGATGCTCAACGACTGCCGGAATGTTACTGGCCCACTGCCTGATATCAAAGCCTCCAGCTGAGAGCAATTTACGGCATCCGGTTGACAATGTTCTTGGCTTCATCAGCGTTAGTGACACTGGTCAAACAGTTGTCGACGTAGAAGGCAGTCTCCACAAGGTGTAAGATGTCCTCATAACTGCTGCTGTTATCCTTCACATGCCGCTGAAGGGCGTATATGGCACAGCAGGGACTGCATGTCGTCCCGAATGGCAAAACCTGCCACTCATATACTGTTGGTTCCTCCTCCCTCTTCATACCTCTCCAGAGAAAACGGAGAAGGGGCTTATCCTCTGGTAACAGTCGAACTTGATGAAACATCGATTTGATGTCACCACTGATAGCTACACTGTGTTCTCGGAACCGGAGAAGTACACTGAGGAGAGTAGGACCTAAGGTCGGACCGGGCAACAGTTGACTGTTGAGACTCTGGCCGTTGTGCTGGTAGGAGCAGTTGTAGACAATCCTCGCCTTACCATTATGATGGACAACGTGGTGTGGCAGATACCAGGACTCTGTGGAGCTGTCTACTATGTCAGGAGGTAGAGGTTTGGCATAGCCCAACTGTTCAAGCTTCTGGATTTCTTGACAGTAGGTGTTAGCTAAAGCAGTGTCTTTGGCTAGACGACGTTCTATGCTCCGTAGCTGTGGGAGCAGTGTATGCTTTGGAGCCCAGAGTTTAGGTCTAGCTTTGCGCCTCAGCAGTGGAGTAGCATACCTTGTTACTCCATCCACTTCTACCTTGACAGTGCCCTGTTTGAGACAGTTCTAGGGCCTGCTGATCTTCTTTGGAGCGAATCACAGTCTTGGCGTTAGCATACGGGTTTACGTCAACTTCCCACAGTCGTTCAACATGCCGCTGCAGCTCTGAATTAGGAGACAAGGTGAAGTAACAGTGTGAATGTTCACCAGTGAGGTTGAAGTTAGCGGGGCCTTGCAATGTCCAACCAAGAGCAGTACGCACAGCCACAGGGCTCCCAGGAGGACCTGCTCGGATCGGTTGTTTGGGAAGCAGCAGATGTGGGAAGTCAGAGCCTATCAGCAGGAGAGGTTGGACCTTGTCAACGTTCGGCAGAGGAAGACCTTGCAGGTGGGGGTATCTCCGCATGAGCGACTTGACAGGATAGCTATGCTCAGACAGGCTCAGCTCACCGGCAGTGAAGGCATTAAAGATGTTGTACCTTTGCTTGGGAGAATGAGCCGGGGAGATGTCGAACGAGACAGCTGCACCTTGTAGATGGATCACCTCATGGCGGACAGTACCGCAAAGGCAAGCTCTCAGGCTCTTTGTGTAAGTGGAGATGCTGGACTGCTGAGGGAAGGATGAGGGTTCTCTCTGATCCGTCATCCAGGATAGCAAACCCTTCTAGAGAGCGCTCGGCATTGTACAGGCGCACCTGAACTAGCTTCAACATGACTTTATGCGGACGACTAGGACGGTCAAAGTATATAGTGTTGGGAGCAGCACTAACCATTAACACCTTCTTAGCCTCTTGGGAACACACTTCGTGGAGCACGGTCAGGTGTTGCTGTTTGCACACTTGGCAAGGTTTCTTGAGAGTACATGCCTCAGGTTTATGGTTTCTGCCACATCTCCAACAACCTCTGTCTTTAATCCAGGTAGAAATCTCTGATGGAGTGAGCGTTTTGAATTTGGGGCATAAACTGAGGTAATGCTCACGGGCATCGCAGTATGGGCAGTAAGGCTTCATACTGGGTTTACCTTTAGGTGTCTTTGTGCTGCGAACAGGATCTGGAAGGGCTACCTTAGTTTGGCTCTCAGTGTTGTAAAACACATTGGATAAAGGACTCTGGGATTTCCTTTGGCCCTTAACTGGCTTAGGCTGGTCTTGGAACATCAGAGCTGCTCTAGATGAAATGCGCTTGGCTTGTGACTTTAACTGAAGCCAAACAGAGAAGTCTTCAAGCGTATAGGTCTGATCAGTGCCAGTCCTCAGGATGCCGCGGTTTATGCTGTACTCCACAAACCCATCTCGATAGTTAGTAGGCAATTTGCTGAGCAGCCTGTCGACATGGGAGCCGCATCGCAGTTCATAGCCATTTTCACCCTCAAGGGAGCGGAGCATGCCAACAAGACCGTTGTACTGATAGGGCAAAATTATCAAACGCCTCTGGATCTCCAGATCTTACAGGAGGTGAGTTTAAGATGGTACCAAGCTCACTCTGCACAAGCTGACGCTGTTGCCCATATTTGTCTTGGAGAGCCTGGAGGGCTGAGGTGTATGGCTTTGGATCGTGCATATAGGCTTGGGCTAGCTTATGGGCACTTGGCAGTTTCAAATGCTCGAGTAGGACTTGATATTTGAACTGCTCTGTAAGGTGAGCATGTGTATCGAGCAGATTATCCAGAGCCATCTTGAGAAGAGCAAAGTCTGACTCTTTACCTGAGGTGAAGTGAGGTAGAGTAGGTCTAGGAATGCCATAAGAGGTAGCAACTAGTAGCTCCATGAGGTCTGTGCCTGGCGCTGCCCTGTAGTTTAAAGGCGCTGTGCTCGGTCGTGCCAAAGGTGGAACATCAGGGTAAGGATAAGACGGCGTGTTGGCAACTGATAGCACTGGTTGTAAAGGATTAACAGGTGGAGGCACATGTTGGATCTGGGCTTGGTTATAGACCATCTGTGGCTGGCGAAATAGGCCCATACTCCGTTCTACTGGCAGTGGCGGAGCATGCGAGTTCACGGCACTCATAGCTAGTCTAGGAGCTGACTCTGAAGCTGGCTTGATGATTGCAGGAGGAGGAGGAGGGGGGAGCATCGTAATATAAGTAGGCTGAGGCTGAGCTAGCATACTAGTAGTAGTATAAGCACTCACTTGTGGAGCAGGCTGGACTGATGGAGGACTGATTGGGTCAGGTGAACTATTGACTGCATTGGAGGCTGGTGTCAGAACATGAATACGAGTAGAATGCAACAGTCCATGTGCACCTGGTGGGTCGAGTAGGAGAGGCTGAGCTTCTGATGAGGACCGTGGGTTGTACTCACATTCACTAAGGGGCCTGGAGGAACGAGGACTTTCACTTCCTTCTTCCTTCAGGAAAGACGTGATCAGAGCTGCTTGTGCCAATTCCATCTCTTTCTCTTTCAATCGCTGTCGAAGCATCTGATGTCTTGTGATAGCCTCTTTATTCTTGTATGCCATCTGTGCTTTCTCCTCCAGTCGACGTCTATGCCGGTCTTGTTCTCTGAGAAGTTCCTCCTTCTCCTCGAGAGCGTCTCTGGCTTCTTTGTCTAAAAGAGTACACTGCTCGTCCACTAGAGTCTGCTCCATAATCTGCCGCTGTGCTTCTGCTAATTCCATCCGCTTGACCTGTTCCTCCAACATGGCACTCTGTAGCGCGGATAGCCCCTCTGCAACAGACCTCTTAGCTGATAAGGCCTCACTGACTTGAGTTCTCGGTCTGCTGCGATGAGAAGATACTGAAGATCGACATGACCCTGCTCTCACAAACGGCCGTGAAGGTGGATCAGAGGATCGGGATGTTGTGAGCTGGGGCTGCTGCTCGGAATTCCTCAGCTTTGGTGGCAGGAGGTACTGTGAGTCTCGGTCTGTACCCAACTTCAAAGTTTGCAAGGGATGCTGGTAACTGTATCTCCCGCTGGGGTCGAGAACGCACTGCTGGATCTGCAGATGGTTGTCCTGGCTCCATATTGTCTCCAGAAAGCTGTCAAATCCGGCTCGAAGGACCATGTGATAGAGTGCAATGCTCTGAAGGGATAATACTGGTCTGACAGTTTCCTTTGACAGAGCTCCGGTCAAGGAGAAGGGCACAGAGAAATTATTCCAGCAAACTTTTAATTATTGAAGTTTGAGTGCAGGCATCAGTGTACAAACAGTGATATGCATTTGTGTGTGGTCTATAAAAGAAACAAAGAAATAAAATAATATTAATCACGATGTACAAAGTATGAATATGTACAAATGTATACAGTAATATCCAATATAATAATAAACATTGAATTAGATTACTATAACAAATCAGTTTAGTCAAATAGAAATCGAAAAGAGCCATAAATAACTAATATACAAGCACACAAAGGGATTAATGGGCAAAGTATAAATTCTGAATAGATTTAGTGTTCTTTACTTCCCTCTAGTGGAAGCGATCGCAACTGCACCCCATGCGCTCGACACGTGAGGGCTCAGAGCGGGAACTACACTCTAAGCGCGTCAGAAGACGCCACAGAGGCTAAACACGATTTAACAGTCAGACTAAAGGACATAATAACTGAAATATAGCACTGAAGAATACAGCTAAAGCTGAAATAGTGTAAAGGAAACAATCTCCAGTCCAATACGTCCCACAGCAGTCCCATAATAACTATTAACCAACAAAATACACTCTAAAGTATGCATGTAAGATATTTAACAGGAAAACAGATAAAGTAAACAATATCTAAACAAGTCCGATGGCAATATTTGCATCTTATAACTGAATGAAACTTACTTTCACTTATGTTACGCACACGAGGGCTACCATCCCACAGAATGCAGAGTCAGTAATAAGGAAATGACGCACTAAGGACGGAAATGATAGCACTACAATTTCAAAATAAAAGACTGTAAATAAAAGACTTTCTGACATAAGTCTATGTTGCGCTCATTGTGTGTTCAGATGCAGGGTGATTGGGAGGAGGCTTTACCGTGGATGTTGTTGGCTGCTAGAGAGGTAATTCAAGAAAGTACAGGGTTTAGCCCTAATGAGCTGATTTTTGGCCATAAGGTGCAGGGTCCTTTGGCTCTGTTGCAGGACACTTGGACGGAGGCTCAGCCTCCAAGTAATCTACTGGACTTTGTGAATGGGTTCAGGTACAGGCTTTATATGTCTCAGGAAAGTCCACACACAGGAGATGGAGATGTCCACGTCTTTCTCTGCGCGGTTGATTCTCTGCGCATGCGCGTGCGATCTGTATCTTGTGTTTGTAGCTCCGGAGGATTTCTTCATTAATCCTTAATTTTCTTCTTTACCACTCATTTATAAACTAGTACTTTCTATTTTTCTATCATGTGAACTTATCCTCGACACTATTCCATATATAAAAAACAATTGGATTGCTTTGATATCGCTACTTAGATCCAATTTTCCGAATCTAGGCTACTAGCCTTTAGCCCGCTAGCATTCCACGCGTGGCCCTTCGCCTATCGAGACGCTGACTCAAGGCTTCTCACTTGCTTTGCTTAGAGCCTGCATCAACGGGGCATAGGCATTGCTGTGAGAACCTGCCTTTACGGCGCATACGCGTGCGATCTGTATTTGTGTTTGTAGCTCCGGAGAATTTCTTCATAAATTCCTTGATTTTCTTCTTTACCACTCATTTATAAACTAGCACTTTCTATTTTTCTATCACCTTTAGCCCGCTAGCATTCCAAGCGTGGCCCTTCGCCTATCGGCCGTCTCATTTTACACCCGTTTCACTGAAAAGATACGGGTTGTATCCGGCATTTCAGTCCTAAATTAGTCGGGATATTAATGTACTGTTCATCTTCTATAATGGCGAACGCATCGGATGAGAGTCTAACGTTACCTCTGTGTGCAGGTGAGGACACATTCGAGCTCTTCACGGTGAAGCAGGAGCTGGAACGCGTCGAGAAGCAAATCCGTGGTCTGCTGATGAAGCAAGCCGAGCTGTTGGACCGGCGTTCAACGCTTGAAGCTTCACGCGCCGACGCTCACAACTCAGTGGTTAGTAACGTTAACTCTGTTAGTACTTCCTCATCCACTCCGTATGCTCCTCTGCCCAGGACGACGCGATCAGACCGGCCTTCTTTCACTCCGACTCCGGCACAACACCGTGGAGCATGGATCACGCAGCGGAGGACACGAGCCAGGACCAGAGCTACCTCTCCGCCCCTCCTGGTCTTCGAGATCTCCACTCGGAACCGCTTCTCCCCTCTTCGCGAGCCGGAACGCGATGACGCCGTGATCATCGGGCACATCCATGGTCCGTCATGTCCGCGCTACTTCGGGTAAAGGTAATGTACGCACACACTGTTTCCCCGGTGCCCGTGTTCCTGATATCGCCGCTCAGGTTCCCGAGATCGTGGGCGGTGACACGCGCATCGGAGCTGTTGTGCTGGAAGCGGGAGCGAATGACATCAGGCAACGGCAGACCGAGGTTCTGAAGAAGGACTACATGAGCCTGATCGAGACGGTACGCACCACAGCGCCTAAAGCAACGATCATCGTGTCCGGACCGCTTCCCACGTACAGACAAGGACAGGAAAGGTTCAGTAGACTTTTTGTGCTCAATGAATGGTTAATGTTAATGTGTAATGAACAGAAACTGGACTCCACCCCAGCAGAATCGGAGCGGCTGTTCTGTCGGACAACATCTCCGAGACGTTACGCACCAGATGAAGTCCAAATCGCAGCCTCTGTTGTCCAAACTTAACTAATGCATAGTGTGGAGCGTTACATAGAAACTGTGTCTATTCCTCGTTTAGTGAAGCCAAACAATAAATCTAGTGCAGGATTTAGCAAAAATCTAATTGTAATTAAACCAGAAAATCTAAATATCAGTGAACAAAAACAATTTTTAAAGCTAGGTCTTCTAAACATTAGATCGCTCACACCTAAAGCAGTTATTGTAAATGAAATGGTCACAGATAATAATTTTGATGTTCTGTGCCTTACTGAAACCTGGCTTAAACCAAATGAGTATTTTGGTCTAAATGAGTCTAGTCCACCAGGATACTGTTATAAGCATGAGCCTCGTCTGATCAGGTCACGGCGGCGTGTCGACAATCTATAAAGATATTTTTAATGTTACTCAGAAAACAGGTCACAAGTTTAATTCTTTTGAAGTACTTGTGCTAAATGTTACGCTCTTAGATGTAAGAAAAAAAATCCATATTATCTCTAGCCTTGGCTACTGTATATAGACCTCCAGGGCCAGTGTTGTGCATGAACGCGTTCAATGAACGACGTTCACTGAACTCGTTCATATTTTCGCCGAACGCTGAACTGAACGAATCACTTTTCATACCATGAACGTGAACGAGAGCGGCGCTCACTTTGTCAGGAATGAACGAGCACCACGCGCAGTTCACGTTCAGCGCTCATTTGAAAAGTCAGGTTTTACCTCCAACCCCCGTTTTGAGTCGCCGAATCCACCCCCCGACAGTATTGTGGTGGAGTCGTGGAGGAGACTGTCTGTTATCACTGGGTATGTGAGACGAGGTCGAAGTATTCATAGTACGGGTAACGTGAAGGCAGGGTGTGGAGTCGCAGTAGTGTGCATACTTGGCGCGCTCGCGAGGCAGATCTGGCCGCGCTTGCGCTGCTCGTATCATCGCTTGATCTGCGCTTTTCCATAACTAGTGATCTTTTGAACTAAACAGGTCTTATCTACTTGTGTTTGTGTGTCATATGAATAATAAATGCCCCATACATGGAATCAGAGTGCCTACTGTGCGTAGTAAGTTATGTTTTTCAGCTGGTAGCTGTTCATTTTCTTTAGACAAATATAATCAGGAAGATTGTTCTATTATAAATGAATGTAAATGGCATTTTCATCATTTACTCACTGTTTACTTCCTTTTGAAGGTGTGAAAATGTGTTGGTTGAGTATTGCACATTGAGCAGGGTAAGCCCAAGCAAATTTGACATTACATGACTACTTTGGTCTGGTTTACATAGTTACTGCCGTTCAGAATATGCTGGATTTTTGTCAGTAGACTGATCTTTTCCCCATGAACCTGAATATACCTTTTTAAAGTCCTGGGTAATTTGGTTCATGCTGGCTAAATAAAAGTTTCACTGAACATACAGTATACCTTGATTGTACCTTATATTTTCCAATTTCTACATATCATCATTACACATTATTTAAGGGGTAAATATATTCTCTATCTCAACATTATTTTTCTCCTGGCTATAATAATTGTCTCTTGTTTATTGGTACAATAATTTTGATTAGTTTTGGAGTGGCAGTGATTTGCAGTAATGGATGGTAAAGAGGTTCAATTGAGTAAGATGGTGGCCTATCTTAAAAATAATTTAACAAATGAACGTGAACTAGTTCATTTTTAGATATGTGAACTTAGTTCATTTTTTAAAAATATGAACTATGAACGTGAACTAGTTCATTATCATCTGTGTGAACTGAACTTTGAGCTAGTTCTTTTTAAGTATGAACTGGCACAACACTGTCCAGGGCCATATGCTGAATTCCTAAAGGAGTTTGCAGACTTTCTCTCGGATCTATTGGTGAATGTCGATAAAGCAATAATTGTTGGAGATTTTAACATACACGTAGATACTACAAATGATGCTTTAGGGGCTGCGTTTACAGACTTATTTTAAACTCCTTTGGGGTCAAACAAAACGTCAGTGGTCCCACTCATCGTCTAAATCATACACTAGATTTAATTATATCATATGGAACCGATCCAACTGATATCAGATCTTATACCGCAAAACGATGATGTCACTGATCATTACATGGTGACTTGCATAATACGTACTGCTGAAATATGTCTGTTGCGCCACGTTATAGACCAGGCAGAACAATCCTTCCAACCACGAAAGATAGATTCTCAAATAGCTTACCTGATCTATCTAAGCTGAAATAAAAATAAGTTCTCGCATAAAAGTGAATATCAAGGAAAATTTGGAAAAGTTAATTGACTGTATTTTACTAGTAAATGTACCAGGTCCACATCTTGCAAGCGTCTTTCCGTCTTTTCCTATATCTGCAGTTAAATGCCGTTAAATACCGTTGGGTCTATGACGTCATTTGCGCTCATGCAGCTGATTGAGAGGCGCGCTCTTTTGGTTAGAGAGTCATGTTTACCATAACGTCACTTTGGAGGAACAGTAGGCCTATTATAAGTAGTAGTATTAGAAGTAGAAGTAGGCTAGTAGAGTTTCCAAAATCAAATTAAATTTAATAAAGCTGGCTGCTATCAGTGGCACAGATACGTGTTCTCAGTTGTGACTCGCTCAGTCTTCACACAGACACGCGCTCCAACGCCGTTGCATACACAAACACCTGTCCCACCCACTTTTTAAAACAAAGTTAAGCCACTGTAGTACAAAAAAAACAAACTAATAATAGTAAAAAACAAAAACAAGTTATAGCATGAATAAATAGAAACAAAAGGGATAGTTCACCCTTAAATAAATTCTGATTCTTAATGTGAACTCATATATAGCTTATTTGTTCTTATATTGCGAATGTTATCATACAATTTGAGCCTTTTTATGATTTATAAAATAGATAATTGTTCTCTTCTCTCCTTTTCAGCTTCTTCGATTACCACCTGCTTGTTGTAAGTCATCCAAGTCATCCTATCTCAGATTTGCCATGTTCATTACATTTTGATTAGTCTGTAACAGGGCAAATGCTGCTGGGCCCAGGTCACAGGAACCAAGGGTTGGGCCCCTCACAACAACTCAATATATATCTTTGTGGCCCCCCCATCCCCCCTTGCACCGAGGGCCCCAGTTACCAGTTACACCCATGGTTACACCCCACACGCACACCCAACACCACACACCCCACACGCGGGATTTGGATATTTTTGTGTCTGAGAAAAATTGGGGAATAAATGGGTTAATGAAACATTTTAACTCACAGAGGCCCATCATCGTAGTATTCAGCCTTGTTTATTGTTTTTCTCTTTTTCTTTTGCATGCGTGTCCACAGCAGCCCGGTACACCCCAAAAGCTCTTTTAAGAGCTAAGACAGTCAGTTATTTGGCTTTGTAAGTAAACAATGTTTCGACTAACTATCAGATAAGTTTTCATTAATTTATTGGCATAATGCAGCATACCTGTAACTTTGAAACATGGACTGTTTCCAGGTTTGAATAATATATTTTTTTCATTTATTTGTTTTATTAGATTTGGATTGTCTTCCTCTGCCTCTTCAGTTTTTATTTCAAGGTAAGTAATATTACTCAGCTGCTCCTAAATGTGTTGTTAGTAATGCTGTAAATTTTATTTTTAGGCATACATAGAATATTTTTTACCTATAAATGCACCATTGTTGGCTTTAAATAAAGCGAACATTTAGAATGCTATTTTCCCAAAGCAAATGATAGGAAATCACAAAGATGTGTTCACTATGGATTGTAAATTATTTATTTGTAAAATAAAGTTTCTAAAATAAAAATAAAAAAAAAACCTTTTTAAGTTGTCCATTTAGGTGTGCAATATACTCACCGGCCACATTATTAGGTACACCTGTCCAACTGCTCGTTAACACTTAATTTCTAAGCAGCCAATCACATGGTGGCAACTCATGCATTTAGGCATGTAGACATGGTCAAGACAATCTCCTGCAGTTCAAACCGAGCATCAGTATGGGAAGAAAGGTGATTTGAGTGACTTTGAACATGGCATGATTGTTGGTGCCAGAAGGGCTGGTCTGAGTATTTCAGAAACTGCTAATCTACTGGGATTTTCACGCACAACCATCTCTAGGGTTTACAGAGAATGGTCCGAAAAGAAAAAACATCCAGTGAGCGGCAGTTCTGTGGGCGGAAATGCCTTGTTGATGCCAGAGGTCAGAGGAGAATGGCCAGACAGGTTCGAGCTGATAGAAGGGCAACAGTGACTCAAATAACCACCCGTTACAACCAAGGTGGGCAGAAGAGCATCTCTGAACGCACAGAACGTCGAACTTTGAGGCAGATGGGCTACAGCAGCAGAAGACCACACTGGGTGCCACTCCTTTCAGCTAAGAACAGGAAACTGAGGCTACAATTTGCACAAGCTCATCGAAATTGTACAATAGAAGATTGGAAAAACGTTGCCTGGTCTGATGAGTCTCGATTTCTGCTGCGGCATTCGGATGGTAGGGTCAGAATTTGGCGTCTACAACATGAAAGCATGGATCCATCATGCCTTGTATCATCGGTTCAGGCTGGTGGTGGTGGTGTCATGGTGTGGGGAATATTTTCTTGGCACTCTTTGGGCCCCTTGGTACCAATTGAGCATCGTTGCAACGCCACAGCCTACCTGAGTATTGTTGCTGACCATGTCCATCCCTTTATGACCACAATGTACCCAACTTCTGATGGCTACTTTCAGCAGGATAATGCGCCATGTCATAAAGCTGGAATCATCTCAGACTGGTTTCTTGAACATGACAATGAGTTCGCTGTACTCAAATGGCCTCCACAGTCACCAGATCTCAATCCAATAGAGCATCTTTGGGATGTGGTGGAACGGGAGATTCGCATCATGGATGTGCAGCCGACAAATCTGCGGCAACTGTGTGATGCCATCATGTCAATATGGACCAAACTCCCTGAGGAATGCTTCCAGCACCTTGTTGAATCTATGCCACGAAGAATTGAGGCAGTTCTGAAGGCAAAAGGGGGTCCAAACCCGTTACTAGCATGGGGTACCTAATAAAGTGGCCGGTGAGTGTAATATATTAATGTGCTGTATCAGAAATTGAGAAAATTGCCTTGTTTTCCACACATTTAGCAAAAATGCAAAAATATAATTTTCAACCAACCACATTTCGTGCTTTCAAAAGATGGATCAAAGACCCCATTTTTTAAACTTTAACAAAGCATTTTGCAGAAAGATTTAGGCATGCCTGAGAAATAAATATGAGGGTAACTGATGAGATGGCAAAAGAAGGATAGATTTCCAAATCCCCAAGGATAAGGACTCGTCAGAGATCGGGCAGTTCCACCAAAACTTCTAAACGTAGAGGGAAAAATCTTCTTCTGCAAAGGAATAATCTGACTGACATGCAATCCAGAAAGCAGGCATTTCAGGCTTCTCTGGTTGTGAAGCCTTACCCCGCAAACCTAAGCCTGTGGTATGCCGAAGACCCCACGCGACCTCTATGTCCAAGTCCAGCTACACTGAAACCCATCGTAGTGTAATGCAAGACCGGCCTCACCCAAAAGACATAATTCCTGGCGGCACAACCAGGTGCTAAACTGTCTTGCAGCAGTGCTGAAAAGTCAACGGACAAGAGTGAATGCCCTTCCTCTACCATCATTACGGTGGCAGCCGACACCTTTTGAGGGGCATGTGTTGAAACTGAAAAAGGGCACCTCTCCATTTAAAAAAAAAATAAATAAATAAATTTAAAAAAAAAAAAAATATATATATATATATATATATATATATATATATATATATTAGGGGTGGAACGAATTTAAACGCAGAATACACTGTATATAAATAAATAAAACTTGCATGCATATTAATTAATGTAATGCGGAACTACTGTTGGATACGCGGGTTCTTTAGGGACACATAATCTGTACCATCGGCTAGCTCTGAAGCGTCAAAGCTTCTGAACGCGCGTTCACTTCAAACGTGGATTTATGCGCGCATCCTCGCTTTGGACTAGCGTCGAACTCAGACGCGATAGACGCGAATTTAGCGCTCTATTCGCGTTTGGTGTGTCCGCATAATGAACAGGCTGCGATGTCAAGATTGCAGTGCGTGTGTGTGTGTGCGTGCGTGCGTGTGTGTGTGTGGTCCTGTAGGGAACGGATGGGATTTCAGACTCACTGCAGCCTCTCCAATAATAACCACACATTGATTTTTCCCCTTTATCCTGCATTCAGTTCTTCATCCAGAGCGCCTCTGATCTGGATCTGCTGTGTTTTCTTCTAAACACCATTCCAGAGAGAGAGTGTGAGTGTTTGTGTGTGTGTGTCAGTGTGTTTGTGTGTCAGGAGCGTTTCTGAACTGATGGATGTAATTGAGATTGTCATTATAATCAGGGCTTCAGTAATTGAGGGATGGAGAATCATTTGGAGGCGTTTTCAAGCATCGAGTCTATCATCTCCTTCCACGTCTTCTCTTGTGTGTGTCTTGGGGTCAGAAGTCTCCAAACTCAGACCTCATCTGTTGGAGAAGCGTGCGATAAAGAGCCTTTAAACAGCGTCTCATGCACAGAGTTTTCAGGCCTCACTGGATCTGTCATCGACAGCATAGAGACCTGATTAAAACTGTGAAAATGTGTAAAATATTTAGTTTGTTACATTAAATGATTGAGCTTTTTCTACTTATTGTATTACTGTACTGTTTTATTTGTTTATTTATTTTAATCAAATGATTCAGATCATGTATTAATT
>JAQIUQ010007327.1:10000-12500 GCA_030378365.1 Hybognathus amarus | reverse complement strand
ATGGCTATAGAGCTCCACTAGATGGCTATAGAGCTCCACTAGATGGCTATAGAGCTCCACTAGATGGCTATAGAGCTCCACAAGGCCTATATACTATTTGAATTACTGAAAGATATAGTTTCTAAAGTTGGATTCATATCTAAATATTATAAAATCACAATTATAACAAAAATAAAATACTTTTTGTCAAAGTTTAGCATTTGTTTTTGTACTGAAAAAACTATTGTTCTGTTACAAAATGAAATGTACTTTTTGGGGTCCAATGGACCCCTAAGACCACGAGTGTGACTTTTTTTGTCACGCCTACATAAAAACAGACAGAATTCCATTTTATTTTTTTTTTTGTAGATCTTCTAGACAGTGTTGAGAGCTGTAGGAAGTTTCATACCATTTGGAAAAAGATAACTTTTTTTTTAATTCAAGCAAAAGTCATTTAGGGTCTAGCAGACCTCTTAGAAGACCATCAGAGGGTTAACGTCACTTGCTGAACATGTGCAAAAGAACTTTCAGGTCTCAACTACAACTATACATACCTTTGCATTCTGTTGGGGATGGAGGTGCTTGTTTATCCCCACCAAACGTTGATCCTGAGAAATGATGAAAGTCACAAATAAATATTGCATCAATGAGAAAACAAAACAAGCTCTGTGAGTACTATAGCAGAATAAATACGCTCATGGTATTTTTAGGGCTACCATTTTAGTTTGCTTCATACAAATGAAATGTAATATTTCTCAAATATCCCTACAATTCCCTCAACACTTCACAACACATACTTGAAGTTGCAGGAAGCAAAGAGGAAAATGAAGGCCACTGCTGTCGGCTGGGTCCACTGGCATCACTGTCTGTCTGGCCTGTTGATTCCTTGCTGGCTGATTCTGTTCCAGTGACAATTTTTTCTTGCTGCCTGACATTTTCTTCAGTTGCTTCTGCCTCACTTGTTTTTTTTTTTTTTTTCTTTGAAAGAAACTCCCTATATCTTTACTTCTTTTCATGGCTTGGCACTGCTCTCTTCCCTGCCTTCAAAAAAGAAACACTTATGTTTGTCTGTTATTCTCGATCTCAACAAAAACAATTCAAATTGTGAATGAAATGCACAGAATGCATCCATGTCATTTCACGTAAAAATTACTAAGTTAGGACTCACAATTTAACTGACTATCTAACGTACGTGTCACCAGACAATTATTATAATGTGGTCACTCACTGTCACAAAATAAACTGATACAAAATATGCAAAATCACCATGACAATGTTTATTAATTTGTTTGATAGCGCCCAGCGTATTATACTTTTATTGTGTTTTATTAAACTTTGACGTAACATTGGATTGAAATCAACCACGACGAACGCGCGCAGAGCCTGACAGGGTAAAAACCACATTGATCTGAGAAAACCATACAAACATATTAAACCATTCATAAAGGTTACCTACCAGCTCTTTGTTTGGTGTCTTGACTTCCCACACTTGATAAAGTAATAAAGTCCAAAATCCGCGACGACCGTTGTTTCTCTTGCGCTGCACTTCTTTGAATCACAACTTCAGTAGAGTCTATAAACTGATTGGCCGTAAAATGAACCAATCACAAGACATCTTACAGGGGGGCACCTGGGGTGGCCAATCGAACAATTCAGGGGCCGGTGCCCCCTGGCCACCACGTAGACACGCCACTGCATCTAGTGGATAAAGTGACTTATTACAAAATTTAACCTGTATTTTCCAAAAATTAGGCAAAAATCTTAAATTCAACCTTGTAAAATTATCCATGGAATCCCCAGCAATGAAAGTTAGAAATCTGGGTCTTTTATAAAGTTTATTTAACATAAAATGCTGTTTTTTTTTTTTTTTGTAAAAATCCTATTTAAATAAATATTTATTTACTTATTTATAGAAAACATTAATAAACAGAGTAAAATTATATTTGTTAAAAAAATATATTATTCTTTTACAAAATCAAATGTTATTGTCTGGGGTCTGATAGACCCCGAAGACCACAAGTGTGACTATTTTTTGAAGGCCATCAGAGGGTTAAATTATGTTTGATGTCTACTCTGTTGATTATTATTTAACTGTATCTGCAGATAATTCAGCTGTAAGTGACCTGTCTGAATTTGAAGACCAGTAAGAAACTTTGTGTCCGCATAGGTTAGGGAGTGATGGTGACCAACCTCAAGCACTACATGCAAACATCTCCACAGATCACATTCTGCCAGGACCACATGGTATGCTCCTTTTTTTTTACTGACATTTCTAGAAGGTATTGTCTAAATGTTAAGCTTGTGTAATTTAACCAATTGCCTTCATATTATTGGAGGGTCTATGGTTATGTAATTAACTTTCATTCAAACTTAATTTTCAGAATCAATTGTATTCTAGGTTGATTTAATTGACAAACTACACCTTCTGCACTGATAATTATTTTAATTATTACTCATTGTTAAAATTGATTGAGGACCCCTGGTAGGCTAGTCATCGTTATAAGAAGACCATTCTTCTTTA
>JAQIUQ010007327.1:0-5000 GCA_030378365.1 Hybognathus amarus | reverse complement strand
TTTCCACGTCCCGAAACGTGACGCTGAACAAAACGAGCTGTAATTGGTTGTTGGACATGTCGGTCAAACGGCCTTCTGGGTGGGCCTTGGCCAAAGAAAGCTGACTTCAGTCAATCTGGCTTCGCGAGACTATAGCTGTGTCCCAATGTGAAGGCTGCATCCTCCAAAGTCCGTATTTGAAGGACTTTTTTTTATTATTATTTTTTTTTTTATTGAATTTCAAGAATTACAAATACAGTCAGGGGTACATTGAATAAACTAAATAAACAGACAAGAAAAAAAACAAACAAACAAAGCAGTGACAAACTTAGGTTAAACAAAAACGTGAAAATGTGTACATATAGATACACATTTTGCAGCTTTCTTATTTTTCAAACCCAGTAATGTTTTTAAGTATTGTTGAATTTCTGCTCTTAAAATTAAAAACAAAGGCTTGTTTCCTCCAAATTTACATTTATGAATACTAAATTTAGCTAACAGAAGAAGAAGATTAATTAAGTAGTATTCCTTACGATAAGATTGGTCATAAAGGAAAAAACCAAATAACACATTTTTGAAGCAGAGTTGAAAGCTGGGCATGATATGAGCCTTAATAAAGGAGCAGAAATCAGACCAAAAACAAACTGAATGAGGACAACTCCAAAATAAATGATAAAATGTTTCATCATGAAGACCACAAAATGTACAAGATGTATCAATATCACAATTAAATCTGGACACAAGATAATGATTACTTGGGTAATATTTATAAATTAGTTTAAGGGAAATTTCTTTGATTTTGTTTGTGACTAAGTATTTATGAGGAAGTTTCCAGATTTTATTCCATATCAGATTATCAGCATAACCATTCCAAAATGATATAACAGCAGGTCTGGAGACAATATCCCTTTGAAACAAAGCCCGTACACAGCGATTATTATTTTTAACATAGGAAAGAGAAAAACATATACGGCCAACTTCAGTATCGGCAGGGTCCAGTGAGAGAGGAGTAAGCAAAGGGCAGGTATTTTTAAGAAGCATTTTTAGACCAGAGGGAACAGCATCCATAACCACAGCGAAATCTTTAGGAGTAACTGGAATATTATATTTAGAAAGAAATTCAGAATAGGTCAACATAAGACCTTCATGATTAAACAGTTGACTAACAAAAACTATATCATTACAAAACCAATTCATAAGAAATAAAGATTTAGATTTATACAAAATGTACTTATTATTCCAAATAAAACACCTGTTTGGGGAGAAATTGTGTTTATAGATTAAATTCCAGGAAAGAAGCATCTGTTTGTGAAAATTAGAGAGTTTTAAAGGAAGTTTGGCAATTTTGTAGTCACAAAGCAAAAGGAATGGAAGGCCACCAACTTGTGAAAAGATAAAGTGAGGTATAATATTCCAGATAGATGTTGTTTTTTTAAGAAATTGCTTAATCCAGTTTACTTTGAAGGTGTGATTAAGGGTGGTAAAATCTAAAAAGTTCAGGCCTCCATTCTCAATTGAGTTCATAACCACAGATTTCTTTATATAATGGATTTTATTTTTCCATAAGAAGTTAAACAGTATTTTATCAATTATTTTACAAGTATTATCATTAACTGCTAAGGAGAGCGCTGCATTTGTAAGCCTCGAAGATGCCCTCTGCCTTTGTGATAAGTACTCCCCCCCTCAAGGAAAGGTCTCTCAGTAACCACTGATTTAATTTTTTCTTTGTTTTGTCAATGACTGGTAAAAAATTAAGCCTACAACGTTCCTCTTCATTCTTCACAATCTTAATACCTAAATATGTGATTTCGTCTTTAATGGGAATATTACAAATTGACAGAAGTTTGCTGTTTTTAAGAGACATTAGTTCACATTTATTTATGTTCCGATAAAGCCCTGAAGCTTTAGAGAATGCATGAACAATTTTAAGGGCTAAAGGTATTTCTCCTGCATCTTTAAAAAAAGAGTGGTGTCGTCTGCCAACTGACTTATGATAAATTCACTGCCAGCAGCAGAGATACCTCTTAAAGGGCTCTGTTTGATATGATCTGCAAGAAGTTGTGTACAAAGTAAAAATAAGTATGGGGAAATAGGGCATCCCTGTCTGATACCACGACTGAGATTGAATCTGGGTGAGGTGCCATTACGCAGCTTGATTGAACAATTAGCATTAGAATATAAAGTTTTAATGGAATTAATAAAGAAATCACCAAAATCAAAATTTTTTAGGGCTGAATATAAGAAATGATGTTCAATGGTGTCAAAGGCCTTATGGAAATCTAAGAAGAGAAGGAAACTCTCATCTGGGTATAAATGTGGGTAATCAACAAGGTCTAATACCAAGCGAATATTATTTGAAATATGTCTATTACGCATAAAACCTGACTGCGTTTCATCAATAATAGAATCCAAAGTAGTCTTAATTCTAGAAGCTAATATGGAGGCTAAGATTTTATAATCATTATTAAGCAGGGATATTGGTCGCCAATTGTCTAAAATTAAAGTATCTTTTTTTGGTTTTGGAATTAAGATAATTAGGCCTTGTGTCAGGGTAGGCGGGAGTTTGCCATTATCAATATATTGTAAGTAAAGATTTAAAAGAAAAGGAGCAAGTTCTTCTGAGAAGGTTTTATAGAATTCGGAGGTCAAACCATCTACACCAGGGGATTTATTTAACTTGAGCTCTGTAATAGCTTGAAGAACTTCCTTTAAATGTATAGAACTATCACAATGTTCTTTTTGATCTTCATTTATAGTTTTTGAATTAGTAAGACTATCCATTAAAACAGAGGAATTATTTTCATTAAGCCCTGACTTGTAAAGAGTGCTAAAGAAGTTTGAACAGTAATCCGCAATGTCCTTTGAGTTATGTGTTATCATACCATTAATATTCAAATGCATAATTGTACTTGTTTTTGCATGGAATTTTCTAATTGAAAGAAATATGCTGAATTCTGCTCACCCTTCTCCAACCATCTCTGTCTAGATCTAATGAAGGCCCCCTCTGCCCTCCTTTTATAAATATCGTCTAATTGGCTTTGAAGTGTGAATAACTCAAGATATTTATTATCCGACAAACTTGGAGATTTATGAGTAAAAGCCGTGATTTTAGAAATGATCGTCTCCTCTTCAAATTTTTTAGATTTAAATAATAAACTGCCAAAATTTCTACGAAATTTACAAGCTTCAAATTTAAATAATTCCCAATTAGAGCAATTGTTATTACTAATCTTAGCTATATTCCAATATTGTGCAATCAAACTGCGAATGGTCGTTTTTACAAAATCATGTTCCAATAAAGATTTATTAAGTTTCCAGTAAGAGTTATGGTAGTTGTTGGAGGAAGAAGAGGAATGTAAAGAAATGTTGATAGACACTGCCTTATGATCTGTTAGTGGCGTGGGAAGAATATTGACAGATATATCTTCTTTATGTAAGTGGCAAGGAGTTAACCAGTAGTCTATACGAGACATAACTGTACATGCCTTATTATTCCAGGTGATGGAACTAATACCAGGGAATTTCTCTCTCCAAATGTCTATCACTCCAAATTTCTGCATGAAGGCCTTCAGTGTGGAGTGCTGATAATTTACACTACGAGGTGGCCATCGATCAAGGGAGTTGTCTAAAGTGATATTAAAATCTCCTCCTATAATAATAAGTGAATTTGGGAATTTAGATAAACAGTGTCTAATTTGACTCTCTAATTTTTTTATTAAAGCATCATTTTCAGTTTTAGAATTGTACCCATAAAAATGTATTATAATTGTTGTCACCAGATCTAGTTTAGTAACTAAAATAAGGAAATGACCAAGGGGATCACCTTCAGAAAATAAAATTCTGTTTTTTAAAATTGCAACGCCAGCTGTACGCTCAGACCCGTGGGCAAACCAAACATCATTACCCCATTGAGCTTTCCAGAAATTTACATCTTTGGGAGTTGAATGAACTTCTTGAAAGAAACAAAAGTCGGATTTCTGCTGTTTGGCAAATAAAAACAAAGCTTTACGTTTAACATTAAACCTTAAACCCCTGACATTAAGTGTAACTAACGAAAATGACATGAATAGGCTATATGAAGAACAGAAGGAACAAGAACAATATTAGAAAAAACTTCCATCCCCTTGGAACTGAAATAAAAATAAAAATGGGCCCGGTTATGAAACTATAAGTGTGATTTAAAACATTAAACCACAATTATCTTGCATTAGGCAAGTAGAAAACAATAGCATACACTTACAAGTTGGCATAGATAGAACAGGTCAGAAAAAAGAGTTCACATGACGCAAGATGAAAATCACTTGAATTCACGAGGGAGACTGCACTTCTTTTCCGTCAGATGAAAACGCGGACCCTGACAAAGAACGCTCGTTTTCCTTCCTTCCTAGCAGCTTCAATCAAAGGCCACCTCTCCATCCTCAGTGACTTGTCTGCTTGAGACAAATCTTCGGTAAATCTCAGCTTGTGGCTCCTCAAATAATCCGAGTGCTTGGCCTGCCGCCAGATCAGGTCCCGCGTAGATCTTCTCACGAAGCGAATGATCACTGGTCTCGGTCTTATTAGTCTGTTCATTCAGTCTTCCCAGTCGATGTACAACATCTATGTCATCTTTGAAAGAGACGTTTGAGTCGGGAACAACTGAGACACAGACGCCGATGACTTTTGATTTGATGTTTTCCTCAGAATGTTCCGGAATACCGTACAGACGGAGGTTCCATCTCCGCTGATAGCGTTCGGCATCATTCAATCTTTGTTCAAATTCGTGGGTTTTGGTGCTGTTTAAATTGGCGGTAGCTTTGCAGCTTTTCAAGTCAGTTTTTAAAGCATTTACTTCTTCAAACACAAAGTCAAGTGATTTCTTAAGGCCCTCAATGCTCACCGTGTTGTTGGTAATCAACTTGCCGAGGTCGTTTGCACTTTCTTTGATCCTAGATGTCAATACCGCAATAACATTATCTTGCAGTTCCATCAGAGAGATTTCACCTCGAGATTTCTTTTGTTGGGGTTTCACAGGCGTATCT
>JAQIUQ010007326.1:0-31005 GCA_030378365.1 Hybognathus amarus | reverse complement strand
ATATACGGAAGAGGATTAGGGCCAACCAATAATAAAAAATAAAACCATCTCGAGATTAAAGTCATTATAATGCGAGATTAAACTCGTTAAATTTCGAAAAAAAGTCGAAATACAATCTTGAGAATAAACTCATTAAATAACAAGATTAAAGTCATTATATTGCGTGATTAAACTTGTTAAATTTCGAGAAAAAAAGTCGTAATACAACCTTGAGAATGAACTCATTAAATAACAAGATTAAAGTCATTATATTGCGAGATTAAACTTGTTAAATTTCGAGAAAAAGTCGAAATACAATCTTGAGAATAAACTCATTAAATAACTAGATTAAAGTCATTATAATGCGAGATTAAACTCGGTAAATTTCGAGAAAAAAGTTGAAATACAATCTTGAGAATAAACTCATTAAATAACAAGATTAAAGTCATTATATTGCGAGATTAAACTCGTTAAATTTCGAGAAAAAAAGTCGTAATACAACCTTGAGAATGAACTCATTAAATAACGAGATTAAAGAGAGGGGGGTTACGACTTAAGGGGAAGGTCAAATTTCAAGACTCCCAGTTATCGAACTACTCGAAAAAGTTTCTGTCTGTGGGGTTAAGTTGTGGAATAAACTAAGTAATGAATTTAAGCAATGTCCAAACATAATTCATTTTAAAAAGATGTTCAAAGAAATGATATTCCAGAGGTACAGAGAAACACAGTGCTAACTTGAGCTTGTATTGAATAAATCTGTATTATGTATAAATATTGTCATGTATGGATAATAAAAGACACAGTGGTGCTCAATAGCATTTGAAGACAATGACTTACAGTCATAAAACATTAGGGGTGGAACGGTACATGTATTCGTATTGAACCGAAACGGTACGGGCGTCACGGTTAGGTGCACGAATTTAAACGCAGAATACACGGTATATAAATAAATAAAACTCGCGTGCATATTAATTAATGTAATGCGGAACTACTGTTGGATACGCGGGTTCTTTAGGGACACATAATCTGTACCATCGGCTAGCTCTGAAGCGTTCACTTCAAACGTGGATTTATACGCGCATCCTCGCTTCTGGACTAGCGTCGAACTAGACGCGATAGACGCGAATTTAGCGCTCTATTCGCGTTTGGTGTGACCGCATAATGAAATGCGTGTAATGTACACGACCCCTTAACCCCGGTATGCGTGGTGGTAGCACGGAATGCGTTGAAATTACGTGGCGGCGTCACGGAAACAACACCCATACAAAGTCAATGAGGCTCATTTGCCGTGGTGGACACACGAATTCCCTCGTTCAACAAGGTCACACGGTGGACGAAACGTCCTCCTTTTAAATTTATTATAGTGAATTAGTTCCGATTTTTGTTGTCTAAATAACAGTACATTATTTGTGATAACTATGAATTTATGGATGGAGTATTTTTAAATAACGGCCCGAGGCTGTGTTAAATAGATCGTTTCCTTTACGTTATTAAACCCATCTACGATATTTTATTATTATCAAATGTATTTTCTGTCATCGCAGCAAATATTATTATTATTAATTATTCTTATGAACCAGAAGACTTTCAGGGGTTAACGTAACCACGACAACGATACATCACGTTACGCAACGCACGCACGTCGCTTCTTACCCATAATTACCACTCATTTCACCCGCCAACTGACTACAGTAAGTATCTCAACCTATGATCTCAACCCAATCGGTGTTTTTTTGTTACAAAGCACGCATAATCTTTGCTGCTATTTATTTAGTTGTTGCCCGATCTGTGTAGCGTTTCATCCCCGGAGATTAGGTTGAATTTGGTGTTGATTTAACATTTACACGGCTAACGTTACCCGCCGATGTAACGTTAGTTAGCTCAGCCGGCCAAATGACAGCAGGCCCCGGGCCGGGACAGTTGGATTGTGGCACTGCCAGCTACCAAAATCAGTTTAAACTCATGTATCTGTCCATGTGTTTTGAAGACAACAATAAACAACCTGTTGTTGCAGTGGTTAAAGTTTAATTCAAAGTGCAAAGTAAATGTCAGAAGTGTAACTTAAGGGGAATTACCGCAATCAGGGATGGACTCCAATAAAAAAGTGGACCTGGAGTCTTTCCAGAGGATCATACCTGATGTTATTAATGCATAATTAAATAGAGAGACGACCTACCACTAACTTATATATTGAATATCCCTTAACACTATATGGTGCCATACTTTTGTAGGCTTTGCCATTTTAGGAGACGCTGAAATCATCATGAGATAATTGAGGGTAACTGTTACTTTTATTTGTGACATTGAGAAGAGTGAACAGGATATTATGAGAAGCATTTTACGCAACTGGACAGAAGTCCACTGTTTCCATTATTTGTGGGTCTAAATAAAAATAGATTTGTGTATGTAATTGCTTGTTTCAAGTGAATGTGGTAGAAATCTGACATTTGTACAGTCAGAATTGATTTGTATTGCATGCAATGGTTGTGATTACAATTACTCTGTCTTAACAATTAAGAAATGCTCATTTACTTCAAAGTCTATTCTAATAATATTTTGCTTTTTCCTGTTTTACAGCTTTATTGCAACACTTTTTGATTTCACCAACACACACATATATACACATACACACACACACACAAACCAACGGCACTTTTAAGAGCCTCTCTCTCTCTCTCTCTCTCTCTCTCTCTCTCTCTCTCTCTCTTCCTCACTCGTCCCTTTCAATCACTCTCTTTCTCTCTCTCTCTTTCTTCATTTTGTGTTTTTTTTTTATTGTGTCTGTACTGTTTGTTTCTGTATATGATGTCCGTCAATTCTGACGTGAGGGTCTTTGATGATCCTAATGATGCCAGGATCAACATGGCAGCATTAATTAGTGATGCTTATCTCCAAGATGCCAGGGTAAGGCTTGTCATGATAAGCAAAT
Organism: Hybognathus amarus; assembly: GCA_030378365.1. Lineage (NCBI taxonomy): Eukaryota > Metazoa > Chordata > Actinopteri > Cypriniformes > Leuciscidae > Hybognathus > Hybognathus amarus. Next base: position 28,097 of record JAQIUQ010007326.1, on the reverse strand, counting down.
ACCTAAGTCTGAAAATACTAATTGCTATTACTGTTGATAGATTTATAGTTTTACGTTTTTATTCTGTTTAGTGCAATCCCTTTTATGCAACTACTGAAAAATGCTCAATTATAAGTGATGCTGATATAATGCTCTCCAAATATATAGGCTGCCATGGCCATAAAAAAACCTACCTTTCCTCAAAGAAAAACGAGAACAACCAGGAAGAGATCCCTCACTAATCCACTTGTCACCAGCAGGCGTGAGAAACGTCGGGATACAGACTACATTGGATCAGGTTTGTTTTTTACTAAAGCATGATTACTGTATAGAATAAAGATAAATCACAAAATAGTGTTTTGGTGGATACATGTATTATAAAATGAGAGTGAGATACCACTTTGACAAAATGGTGACTCAATGTTTGTGAAAACATTTCTCACTTATATATAAGATAGTTTAAGAGCATGCAACTGCTAATCTACTTGTGTTGTGTTTGAATACTTTTTGCTTAGTTTTCCTGCCTCCAGTCCTTCTGGAATATTTTCATTTTGAAATGAATTGGTTTCATGTTAAATTGATCAAAGGACTAAGCAAAATGACTGTCTCTGCAGCTGCTTCTCAATCCAGAAGAAGGGATCATGTGCATGAGGAAGGCCTTCAGATGGAAGATCAAGAGTTGGCAAGTCTTGGTGAGGATACTGAGTGTTACAGTAGTAACACTACACTACAGTTTTTCCAATTCCCACCATTTATTTAATAATAATCAAGTATTATGTGTTGTCGATTCCATTACAGACTCACAGTATAACTGATATGTGAATGTGAATGTATATTTTTGTTTTTTTAGAAACAAGACTCCAAGAGTTAAGGGACACCATAACTGCAGTCCAGGTTCCGGAGGGAACAGACAGAATAGTTTCTGCTTGGGAACAAAGGCAGCTTCTCACTGATGAGAGAATGAAAACGGCTAGGCCTATGCTTTTTGATGCAAAGCTCTCATCCGAGAGAGTATTCATCCAAAATTGTCACAGATGCTGTGCTGTAGAAGCTGTGATTAGGTGCCTGGACTGTGTACCACTGGACATGGAGTTCCTCTGTGCTACCTGTGACATGGAGGCTCACAAGAGAAATGTCTTCCATGACAGAGAGGCTGTGTTCCATGGATTTCTGGAGCCCATTCCCCCTACAACGGCTGTGGTGGTCAATGAAAATGGCCAGCCTCAGTTTTGTGAACAAAGTATGTTAAAATTATTGTTATATCAAATTGTCTCCTACTTAAAGTGTAATTCCCTGAAATGTTGTTGTAGATTGGCATGTTTTATATTTAACAGTGTTTCTATTCTAAATGTCTTAGACATTTTTTCTAAAATGCTGATCTCAATCTAAGATTATTCTCAAAACTCTAAAGTGCACGTGTGAAATTTAATAGCTGAATAACAAAAGTATGATTTTTTTGACAGTTCTGGCCAGCATATCTTTGACCAGCTAAGTCAATTGCGTATTAATAAATGTGCTTAAGCATTTAGCACTTGTTTCTACATAGTGACAATTACAGCCGTGTTTTAAAGTACTATTTTGAAAATAGAGCTTGAGAATCGACGTCATGGCGCAGTGCACTCTGGGAAGCGGCGGCCATATTTTAGGACACGGTGGCCGTAACTAAGGTAAACAAACCCACATGGACCGTGCGAAGATCAAGCACAAGGTTCTCTACCGAGATAAGCTGAACAAGGAAGCAAAGGAGCGCTGCTAATAGAGAAGATAAAGGCAATTAACGGGCTCGATCCGTACGAACACAAAGAGTGATCGACTGATCTGAACAAGCTATCGCAAACAACATTTCCTGACGTGTTTTCTTACCTTGTTTGTGGTGTGAGCGCATACACATTTGAGCCGGACACACCTCTCTGTCACCAGCTGTCACCAACAACAACTACACTGCAAGTTAAACTCTGCGTCGAAACTGATATATATTTTGAGTCTCTTAAACGGGTTAAAAATAAGAAAGCTATGTCAGCAATTGAATTATGCTCTAAAATGTTCAAGTGAAAATTAGGAAAATTATTTCTCTTTTTATAGATAATGAAGTTTGTAAGTTGAACTGTGTCGTATAGTCTATATTTTATTTTTTTACTTAGGAAAAAATCATTTTAAGCTAAGTTGTTTACTTTTATTAAATGTAATTTCCAGGCGAAAAGCTGTTGTTTTTGTTGTTTCTGCAATGTTCTAGATTAGTTTCTGTAATAAATCAGAATCCGGTTTATTTCCAGGTTTTCACATACGAGGATTTTACCTTGGTATATTGGTGCTTAACCGTACACATAAACATAAATAAAGAACTAGTAAATAGATCAAAAGTACAAGTCTACCTGCCGATTTGACTATGATTTGACGTTTCTCACGCGACCTCCGTGTCCTAAAATCCCACAATGCCTTGCGTTACTGGGGTCCGCTGACGTCACGTTCCCATTCTCAATTAGCGTTAGCATTTTGGGAATTGCATCTAAGGGACTGAGTAGAAGCTGCAAATACACCCTTCATAACTTCTTTCTGTTTTGCAGTATGTCAACTGCCTGTTCCTGCACCAAGGTCAATTTGTGAATGCACTCATGACTTCACAATCACTCCAGGGAAGCATATTTCTGTGATCACCATCAATGGTATGTTGTTCTGAAAGCCCTCCTTTTTGGAAAGCCCAAGGATTATTGTACTAGAACTTTACCACTGTGTGCAAAGTGTTGTCCAAATTCCATGTCAAATAGCTAATATATCCTATATTGGTAACACTTTACAATAAGGTTCAGTAGTTAACATTAGTTAATGTATTTACTAACATGAACTAACCATGAGCAATACATTTGTTACTGCATTTGTTCATCTTTGTTAATGTTAGTTCATGAAAATACAGCTGTTCATTGTTTGTTCATGTTAGTTCACGGTGCATTAACTAATGTTAACAAGATTTTAATCAAGTATTAGTAAATGTTGAAAATAACATTAACAAAGATTAACAAATGCTGTATATGTGCTATTCATTATTAGTTCATATTACCTAATGTAGTTAACTAATGTTAACTAACGAACCTTATTGTAAAGTGTTACCCATATGTTTGTATCTTTGTATAGAAGGCAATCTGTTTCAATTTGATTACTGAAATTATTTTAGTCTTTACTACAGTATATTCACTTGTTCACAGGACGATACGATGTCTGCTTGCCTCGGAAATCCTGTTCATCATGCTCTGCAGAATGGACTCCCGAGGTGAAGGACCTGCTCGTTTATCGGTACTGGCCAGCTAGCACCAGCTGCCAGACCCTATACAAGTTTGATGTCTTCACCTCGTTTGACCACATGAAGGTGACGGCACCAGCCATGTCCAGACAGGCCTTCCTGAAAATGTTGGAGCACAGATCTGTTCAAGCTGGAAGGGTAAATCTGCCCAATATCACTGAAACATAACAAACAAAATTATATTACTGTATACCAAATATTTGATTGTGGGCATTGCTTCAAAAAATCCTAACCAATCATTTCTTAATATACAGATAGGTAGTATCTGTGCTGATACATTTCAGCAAAGCTTTTTTGAGTTTACCTTTTGTCAGTACAAAGAAGAGGATATGTGCCAGGTCCATCATTTTGAGTGCCCAGCATGTTCTTCTGGCATGTTGGCTGTCTGCTCTGATGGAAACCGAAAACATTACCGCTTCAGCAAGTCAAAAGGGTAGGTATAGGTATTTTTCAGAAGTTTATTTTAGACTTTTCTAACACATATAGTAGCTCTTCGGGTTGTCTTTGAGTGATCATGACTTATATTTGAACAAATATTAAATGTATTGCTTGAAATTTTAATCACTGACGCATGTTTTCTTATCATGGACAGGACTGAGGAGCCACCCATATATGAGGGCTTGTTCCTGGCCAAGGACGAAGAAGTTGCTACCTTTGTTGACCTTGTCAGAGGCAACATGAGAAGTGTATGAACATTTGATTTTTTTATTTGATTTTTTTATAATAGGTGTTTATACAGATGTATTGTGTTTTTATGTAACTTAAAATGTGTTATAAACTGACTTTATAGGCAAATGACAGTGCTGTTTGTGGTACTGCCAAGTTCACTGCTGGCAGAGAGATGTCAAAAAAGTCTGGTGCTCAGATAGACGAGGAGGGCATTCAAGTTGCAGTTTGCAGGTATGTATATGTGTATGTGTTTATGTGTATGATTTTTGGCAATCCAAATCTTAAGGTTCTTGTACACGGAGTCCAAAATATTCGCATGTGTTTTTTCGTATTCGTGATTCGGTGGCTCTGAATTGTCAAAACAAACCATTCAAACTGCTTGCTATGGACACGAAAAACACAGAAAATCGAAACTGATTCGATTTTTTTTTTTTTTTTTTTTTTTTTGATTGTTGGAAACTCAAAATCGACGACCAGGAGACTTGGTTCTTTCTAATCTTCAGCAAGGATTCTTTATTGAGAACACGAGTCTGTATCTGCAGTCATCAAGTCTGTTGTTCATCATCAAGTCTAAACATTATACATTGTAGGTGTACATATATACTTTCCAAGGGGAGGGACTTACATTGAAGTTGAACAAAGCATGTAATTGAGTATACAGGTTTGGTATTACTTCCAGACTTCAGAGTGTTACCAGTCCTAATCCATTCAGCATAACTATTCAAATCCTGATACTGGCCAGGAGTTCCGAGAGCCATCCCAGATCCATTAAAGACAATACACTGTAAGTGAAAGTCTCCTCTACAGCTAATCCAGTCAACCTAATGATTCAACATCTAAGCTGAAAAGTGAGAATCTTAGTCAAGTCAAGTCACATTTATTTATATAGCACTTTTTACAATACAGATTGTATCAAAGCAGCATCACAGTGATAACATGAAAATAATACATCACAGATCGACATAATTTTGTTGAATATTAACCCAACCAAGCAAGCCAAAAGCAAGGCAACAGTGGCAAGGAACCAAAACTCCATCAGGTGATTGGATGGAGAAAAAAACCTTGGGAGAACCCAGGCTCAGTCGGGGGCTCGTTCTCCTCAGGCAAACAAAAGAACAGTGATTACAAAACAAACTGGATCAAAACATTAAGAGAATTGTCCATTTCCATCTGTTTGAAAGTCGAAGTAATCACGCTGGTTTGAGACGAGTTTTTGAGGATCAGTGCCGATTGCTGTCGTGTTCGATGAGGGCGGGCACTTAAGGATGAGTCGGGATGGGTCCAGGCGCAGGTCCACCATAGAGGGTCCCTCGGGATAAACAGAGAAACTAATATTAGCGTAGACGCCATCCTTCTTATGATGCAGCAAGTACATCAGGATTTACAGGACGTGTTCCCGGTTCCGGCTGATCTAAACTATGCAGCCTAATTTGAATTTAGGAAGACTATTGTGTGTTATTTGGAAACCTAAATTAAACCTTTAATAAATTTGTAATACAACAGGAGGGAGTCTAACCACTGAGATTTTCTTCTGATTCATCAGACATGGGTTTCTCTTACGAGGACTTAACCATTACCATGGAGAAATATTTGCTTACCCGATGTTTCTTCAAGAGAGATGTCAAAGAAGGCAAATGTTACCTTCTTCTGTATGGATGTTACATGCAGGTAATCATCATTGCTATATTGCAAATCCAACTCCATGATTAACATGTCTTGTTTCTCAGCTTTACAGTGATTTAAGTTGTTTTAGATTTCAATTAAAAATGCACATGATGATGTTACACTCACGTGATGCTGCTCCTGCTTTTTAGGTACTGGTCCTACCTTAACAAAGTAGCAGAGGGTTTACCAGAGCTTCTGCCATTAACAGAAATGAGGCCATTCCTGAGCGTCATGCATGCCAAAGCCCATACAGCAAAATGCGAGGTACATGCAATAACTTTTAAGTGTAGTATGGCTGTAGCTATAGGCAAATAATGGGTTGGATAATAGAACGTGCTGTGTGTTATCTTTCACCAAATGATGTTTTATAAACAAGGTTCGGGAGGAGCACGTTCAAATAAATCATTCCAATCAACTCGTCATCAGGCAATTACACGTCTACCCTATCAGCACGATAGGAAGCATATATAAATATCCACTGTCAACTCACCTAACATTCCTTGACAGTTTCAGCATTTGGTCCCGCCCATTTGCCACATCTCTGGCCTTCCGATGACGACTCCTTCATCAGTCAGGCTCCATCTCAGCTCCCTATCACCGCTACGAGCTCCCATGCTCAACAGGATACCGCTACCGAACCTCCAGCTCCACAGCGCGGCTGCAGGCCTAGCCGAGCCGCCTCTCGTACCCCGAGGCGCCGTGGTTTGCACTCACCTCCATCTCCAGCTTCATCCTACACCTCAGCACAACCCAATATTCCTGCAATCGAGAAGTGGACAGTGCTGGGGTTGAGACAAGCGCTAATCAGCGCTGACGTTCATTTTTCTAGGAGGACGAACAATGCAGAACTGTATAACCTGTATGTTTCTCTCCAGGCAGCTTTCCTTTCTCTAAAAAATCCACCCCACCTTCAAAACAAAACTACAAACTCAAGTTTTCAGAGAACACCTTCTCCCGATGCCGCAGGGCCCAGTTTTACGCGAGCGCCAGGCCGCAGCAGGCCTTCAGCTAGCCTGGGCCGCGCCCAGATTCCGCCGCCGCCAGGCCCCACTCTCGCTCCGCTCCGCTGAGCTACAGACCGCGGCTTTGCCCAGTACCGCACTTCATGACGCTTTGCCAGTTTCAAGCGAAACAGGCCGCTCTTTCAACGTGAGTATGCCAACGGTACAAGCCCAACCACCCCATCATCCTCCCGTAAACTTTTCCGACCCTTTATCCTGTCTTTGGCCTGCAGTCCCAACACCAGTCTCTAGCGCGAGGCTGCCTCAGCTAGAGCCGCAGGCCCAGACACACTTCCTTTCTCCCCAGCTCTCTTCCTTCCCCACTTTTTAGGGGCCGACCCAAGTGCGAGGTTGCCTCCACAAATGGCTTCGGCCCCAGGCTTTCTTCCTCCCAACACTTTTTCCCCAAAATCATTATCCTTTCACCTCATTTTCCGCAACACCAATGCCCACCCTGCCGAACGCTACAGCTATGGAACCTTCCCCTGTCGCCAGCAACATCAGACCACAGATACTCACAGGTGCAGACATTGATTTATCCTGCCTTCTATCTTCCTCCCTTCCACTGTTCAAACCGGCTAATCGATTGCAGCGATTTTGCAGTCAATTGCATCCTGTCATTTTCTGAATTCCCAATTGCTTTCAGCCGGTATAGCAAAATCATCTGCGCCGCACTCCCCCTCAGAAGACGAGAACTGAACGACATCTCGCGATAATTGCAGAGCTTGCATTGTCGTATGGAGGAACCCATAGGGCTGCCAACTCTCACGCATTGAGCGTGAGACTCACGCCACACCCCCGATTTCTCACGCTAAAGCGTTAAGCCAGTCGGCAAAATACCTGAAAGATAAGTTTATCTATAAATCCACCAGTGTAGCCACTCGTGATCGACTAGTTTTACCGCAAATTAGTTAAAATATCCTTTAATCTAGTCTGGAGCGATCATGCATAAGAGACAGATGTTGAGCTCCTAACGGCGCGGACGCAAAACCAGGACTGGAGTCAAAGCCAATTCCTCTCTGCACTCTAAGCGTTCTGTTATCACTCCGATAACATCCACTACGGGTTTTCCAGTCTCACGCACAGGAAAAAACTACTCCGTGTTCACGTGAGCAAAGTGCACACATTTCTCTAAACACCCAGCACAGACGGAATGCCTATTCTTAAAGTCTTGTGCTGTTTTATGAAGGCAAAAAGCAATATCATGGTTTCGTTTTAGTTAATTGGCAAAATATAACGCTAGAGACCTTCAACTTAGTTTATACATTTTAGAGTGTTCCTAGGCTGCCGCAACATATCCTGTGCAGTCTGCAGATCTGTCTCACACTCCACCACGGCTTGTCCCTTGATTAACCCTAAACCCTTATGGTGCCCATGCCCATAAAAGGTCTGTAAATAAAGATTATAAAGATTATAAAGATGTAAATAAAGAGAATTCCACATCTCCTCTTCCTCACATCATCAGTTCATGCACTAGAGGACCAAATCTCCCTAACTACTTCATGTAGCAACACTCAGTTATGGATAACATGCCTTAAACAATGGAAAAGCCTGTCCTTTTCTACCGTAATCTAATTTCTCTCCCCGTGGATATCCAACTGCTCACAGATGCAGCTCCCTCCGGAGGATTCGGAGGATTCTACCAAAGCCGTTGGCAAAAACAAATGCATCTCCTCCTTCCGCCGAGGCTACCACTTCACCATCACTGCCTGCACTGGACGCTGACACTCATATTGGTTTCTTCGGTTCCCTCAGATGCTCAGAACTAATCATCATTTCCAGCTTCAACCCAGAAGTCCATCCCACAATCTCAGATCTTTCAGTACTAGACAATAAAACCATCTCTTACTCCATTACACAAAGCAAGTCATACCAAATCATACCAAACTCTTGAAGGCCTTTAAGAGTTACATCCATTCAGACCATCTCCATATTAAAGAAGCTCAATGAAACCCCTCAGCTAACCTCCTCTCAACCCACAATAGGATCCCAGGAAAGCAAGTCAAAGGCAAGTTCATCTACTGTTGCAGCAGCGTTTCCTACTCCTCTCCCGCAGGAGTTCTGTTACTCCATCCAGACTCGCTCCACTGCCGCAGCAGTGTCTTCTACTCCGCTCCCACAGGAGCGCCGTTATTCCACGCTAATGTGCTTCACTGCCGCAGCAGTGTCATCTACTCCACTTCCACAGGAGTTCCACTAATTCAAGCAACTCTGGCCCACTGCCACAGCAGTGTCATCTACTCCGCTTCCGCAGGAGCTCCGTTACTCCTTCCAAACTTGCTCCACCGCCGCAGCAGTGTCATCTACTCTGCTCCCGCAGGAGGTCCAGTAATCCAAGCTAGTCTGGTCCACTGCCGCAGCAGTGTCATGCACTCCGCTCTTGACACAGACCATCTCCATATTAAAGAAGCTCAACGAAACCCCTCAGCTAACCTCCTCTCAACTCACAATAGGATCCCAGGAAAGCAAGTCAAAGGCAAGTTCAACTACTGCTGCAGCAGCGTTTCCTACTCCGCTCCCGCAGGAGCTCTGTTACTCCATCCAGACTCGCCCCACTGCTGCAGCAGTGTCTTCTACTCCGCTCCCACAGGAGCTCCGTTATTCCACGTTAATGTGCTCCACTGCCGCAGCAGTGTCATCTACTTCGCTCCCGCAGGAGCCTCATCATTTAAAGCAAGTCTGGCCCACTGCCGCTGCAGTATCGTGCACTCCACTCCCACAGGAGCTTTGTTACTCCATCCAGGTTTGCCCCACTGCAGCAGCAACGTCATCTACTTCGCTCCCGCAGGAGCCTCATTATTTAAAGCAAGTCTGGCCAACGGCCGCAGCAGTGTCGTGCGCTCCGCTTCCGCAGGAGCTTCGTTACTCCATCCAGATTTGCTCCACTGCCGCAGCAGTGTCATCTACTTCGTTCCGCAGGAGCCTCATTATTTAAAGCAAGTCTGGCCAACTGCCGCAGCAGTGTCGTGCACTCTGCTCCCGCAGGAGCTTTGTTACTCCATCCAGACTTGCGCCACTGACGCAGCAGTGCCATTTACTCCACTCCAGCAGGAGCTCCACTATTTAAAGCAAGTCTGGCCCACTGCCGCAGGCCCGCAGCAGCGTCATGCACTCCGCTCCCGCAGGAGCTCCGTCATTTCTTCCAAACTTGCTCCACTGCCGCAGCAGTGTCACGTACTCCACTCCCGCAGGAGTTCCGTTTACCAAAGAAAGTCCGGTCCACTGCTGCAGCAGTGTCTTCTCCCTTTCTCTATCCACCACCTCGCCTCCACCGCATCAGCCATACCACCATCATCCTCCCCGCATCTTTTACAACATCCCACCCATCCAACATCAAGCCAACCAACTCCCGACCTACGTTAAAGGAAACCTCCCAGTGAATCACCCCTTCCCGCAGCTGCCTTAAGCTTGCATTTCACAAGTTTTGGGGGGTAATCAGCATTATTCTGGCAGCTGTCCGGCATTCTATCTGCAACTTTTGGGGGTAAGTACTCTCGGTTCGGGCCGCATACGGAGCCCGGAGCCCTCTCTCCGGACAGCACGCCAAATACGCATTTATTTTATCTGACTTATTTGTAAGTGTGAACTCGTGAAATGATGTTTTATAAACAAGGTTCGGTAGGAGCACGTTCAAATACATCATTCCAATCAACTCGTCATCAGGCAATTACACGTCTACCCTATCAGCACGATAGGAAGCATATATAAATATCCACTGTCAACTCACCTAACATTCCTTGACAGTTTCAGCATCCCTCCTCCACCCCAACTCCTCACCCCTGGCTCATTCTTACCACAGGCGGGGGGGGTAGTGCTCTGGGTTCGGGCCACATACCGAGCCCGGAGCCCTCTCCTCTGGGTTCGGGCCGCATACCGAGCCCAGAGCCCTCTCCTCTGGGTTTCGGGCCACATACCGAGCCCGGAGCCCTCTCTCCGGACAGCACGCCAAATACGCATTTATTTTATCTGACTTATTTGTAAGTGTGAACTCGTGAACTGCTTTTCAGCTGCCTGATCAAATTTGTAGGACAGGGACATTGTTTTTCCCCGCAAAAAAAAGCTTGTGTCATGAGCTGTTTTAGAGATAATTGTATGCATTAATGTAGATATAACATTCAAGCAATCTTCAATGCAAAGGATTATTTTTACATTTGTGCATGTTATGCCTGATTGGATGATGTTGTATCAAAATTTGTGAAATACTGCTGCATAACTTCATAACGTGTTGCAGGTGAAATGAGGTGGCAGAAGCCAGGATGGAGCAGGAAACACAGTAGGAGAGGAAGTGGAGCAGGACAGGTATGGTATCATTGTCAGTATTTTAGTATTTGGTCAGTATTTGGCTACAAAGAGTCTTAATAGAAACCATAACACCAAAAGGTACTTTTTTGTTATCTAAGTAACAAGCCTGATGTGAGGGATAAAGCACATCCTTTATGTATGAGTTAAAATAAAAAATGGGCAGTTCAGTTGTTTTCAGCATTTCAAAATGCATGCGTAAGGGGTCCCACATTCCTAGGATAATACACTACACGTTTTCTGTTAAACCACAACCACAAGATCTATCGTGTGTAGGTAATATTTTTATGTAATGGAGACCAAAATTGAATTGTATTATTTTCTTTATAGGTGAACAGCTTTCTCTCCAGGGCAGCACTTGTCACAAAATACATGACAAAGGCTGGTTGGTGTTACCATTACTCTTTACGCTGTCATAGCCTAAACACATAATAATAAATTGTGTTGTTACAGGGAATTAAAAAAAAACAATGTTTCTCTTTTCTGTTCTTACGAAAGTTATCATTGTATTACTTAGAGGCAATTACCAGTTCAACTAACTTTTAGTGATAGGGTTTAGGCATGTCTTTTGGGTTTCTCTTATTGCCTTTTGGATGTGAAATCTTCTGGGTGCATTAATGAAAGCGTAGCGTAAGTTCTGCCGGGAAGACTCAATTGTCACGTCATTATTACCTTCTCATCTATCCAATCGCGTTCTAATACATGATGTATAAAAGACCCTTACTTACACTTGTCTGAGTTCGCAGATGCTGACGCTTCACTTAACGCTCTTGTTCAGTCGCCAGCCAACATGTTTCAGGAGACGCATGTTTACAATTATCGACATCCGAGTGCCCCGCCCTACCTCTTGCTGCACGTCGAGGTTTCCGCGTTCGGTATCGCATCTCCCCATAGGCACAACGGTCTTCGGAGAGTATCGATCAGCCCTTCATGAGAAGTTCTGCTCTTTAGACTGGTGCCATTTATCCCGCAGATCATCGATCCACCGACATGAAATAACAACTATGCAAATCACGAGACGATCTCTCACTTCAAGTTCAAATTCCACTTCCAAGGCTTCAAGTCTTTTTTTCAAGTTTTGGTAGGCGCTTCCAGCAGCCTCTGTTAATATGTCTCCTCTACAAGATTAAACTTCATTCAGGTAAGTATTTCTCCATTGCTTCCTACACGGCTGAGTTGAAATTGGCGTCTACGATGACGTGGCGTGATCTGATTATTTACGGCTGATCTGCGGACTGCGGAAGGGCCGGATAGCTCGCCTCAATGCTCGTAGCAAGTGTAAGCAAAGTTTCGCGTTACCGATATTCCACAGTTCTGTGGTTATTTAATTATATCAGCTTTTCAATACCACTCTCTGTTTGCAAATACCCACTAACAACTGTGTTGAATATAAATCAAATGCTTAAGAGTGCATAAGAGCATATGCATATCAAAGGGTTGCGCTCTTCATAACGTTCGCTTACGCACCAGAGTCCGGTTGCGTGTGTATATAAATAATAAAAATAAATAAATAAAATAAAACCCAAGCTAAGAGCAAGTCGGCTGACATGTCATTGGCTGTCATGCATATACTGCAGTGGACTAGGATGGCAGCAGTAATTTACATATTACTAATAGTAATTTTACAAACAACTATTTCACCCATTAGGCTACTTTAAATCATAAAGTCACTTTATACTTCAAATTGGATAAATAACACTGAAAATGTGTATAATCGATGTAATACTCAACTTTCTGGTGGCTACTTAATCTACTGATGCGTGTTAAGATTAATTTATGTGAGGGGTATTTCACAACAAATGTACAGAGAAACGCAGACCAAAGGATCAAGGAGTCGTATGGCGCTTTTCAAAGTTACATATACTTGGCCAAAACGGCTAAACTCAACAGTCTACAGTCATATTAGTATTACATATCAGACTAATCAGTGAAGGAGACTCGAGTGACATTGCCTTGCTCAACTGTGTGATTTTTCATGTCTATGCACCATTTATTCAAGATTCTCAACTGTCGTGTCCAGCGTCTTCCAGCAATGGATGGGGTTATTTCTGCAAAGAGCAACTTGGGAGCCATGGCAGACATTTGCTGCATACCTGATTAAAAGATTCTACGCTCCAGAGTCAACAGATCAATTATCACTTAGATTCCTCTTTCACATCCTGATCATGGCTCGCTGTTCTTTCTTGTATACAATTATGAAATTGAAATGTAATATTCTTTCCATTCATAGTTTGTTCGCAGGCATTTAAATGCATGCAAGTATTTGATCCTAATTTTCAAGTCTGTTCCCTGTAACTTCTCTTTGTTTGCTAAGATATAAAAAAATGTATGGGTATGCTGGGTTTGCTCAGAATGCCTCAAAGATAATTGTGTAGTAATGGTCATTTTGAGGGTGAGTAAGCATATTGTTTTGTCTCCACATTTGGATGGGGTAGGACTGCTGCTGCTTCCGGCACAGGGATCGGAGTTTCAACAGCTCGTTTGCAGCTTCGATTACCCATCACTGAGATTTTTAACTTTTCCCTTGTTCAACTGGAATCGCATAAGATGGAGGCTCAATAAGCGTCAACATCGTCAACTTTCCAGATGGTCGTTGATGGATTACGTAGATCATGTGTAGTTATCTCTAGTCACTGGTTATTCTGTCTCGACATTCTATACATCATGTCCCGCTGGCAGGATCAATTAAATTCATGCTGTGATGCACTAACCCAGGAGGAACGTCACTAGCTCCTCCCAGCACTGTCATATTCTTTAAAATCAAATCTCTAATGAATTCTTCCACTGTTGATCTTTGAGTGTTTAACCTTGCTGATGTTGATTATGCTTAAACCAGCAGCATTACACTCCAAGTCAGAAAGCAAAATCCACTCATCCCCTTTTGATTACCTCTGTCTGCTCTCTGCAGTGGTCTCCTTCTTATTGTTATCAGATTATAGCTGTCCGTTACAGCGTTCATGGCTCATGCATCCAGGGGATTCATTCCAGGTGCTAAATTCTCCCGATTTTCCCCATGGTCTTTTCTAATTTCGTTCCTTCCCTAATTCCTTCCTCAAAGAATGACTATAAAAGCTTTGCATCACATTATCAATTTATAAATTAGGATTAAATTCTGTCCCCTCTATGATAAAATTTCTATTTATCATAACTAACGGAGCACTACTCTTTAACCTGGTTCAGGATTCGTCAGTTCTGTCCTCTGATAGCTCTCTCCCTCCCAGTATACTGGTCATCCCTTCAAGATCTGGGCAGCCACTACAGCAGCTGATCGTGGCTTTCCACTTCAGCTACTAAGATCCTGGGCAGATGGTCTTCCTCTACATTAGAGTTATATAAGACTCGATCTAAAGATCATTCTCGAAGCTCAGCAAGCTCTGCAGTAACGATTCAGGTAAATTCCTATGCAATTACTGGTGGTGGTGTATGCTTTATCTATCTGGTGATTAGTCTCCGCTTGAATAATTCGCCTCGCGCCATCGCTGGCTATATGGTCCTTAAGGGGCCAGCTTTGCGCAGCCTAGCGGCTTTTCTAGGCACGTTTAGTTTATGCGCAGATCTAGCAGCCTAGCGACTCAGCAAACCTTGTCCGTGCGTGGATTAACATGACCTCGTCTCTGTGTAGCTCTGCATGGCCTTGTTTATATGTGGCTCAGCGTGGCCTCGTTTACATGTGGCTCAGCGTGGCCTCGTTTTCATGTGGCTCAGCGTGGCCTCGTTTCTGTGGGGCCCAGCGCAGCCTTGTCTCAGTGTGGCTCAGCGTGGCCTTTTCTGTGGCTCAGCGTGGCCTTGTTTTTATGTGCTCAGCGCGGCCTCATCTCAGTGGGGCTCAGCGTGGCCTCGTCTCCATGTGGCCTCGTCTCTGTGGGGCTCAGCGCGGCCTTGTCCATGTGGCTCAGCGTGGCCTTGTCCATGTGGCTCAGCGTGGCCTTGTCTATGCGGCTCAGCGTGGCCCTGTCTATGTGGCTCAGCGTGGCCTTGTCTATGCGGCTCAGCGTGGCCTTGTCTATGCGGCTCAGCGTGGCCCTGTCTATGTGGCTCAGCGTGGCCTTGTCTATGCGGCTCAGCGTGGCCTTGTCTATGCGGCTCAGCGTGGCCTTGTCTATGCGGCTCAGCGTGGCCTTGTCTATGTGGCTCAGCGTGGCCTTGTCTATGTGGCTCAGCGAGGCCTTGTCTATGCGGCTCAGCGTGGCCTTGTCTATGTGGCTCAGCGTGGCCTTGTCTATGTGGCTCAGCGTGGCCTTGTCTATGCGGCTCAGCGTGGCTTTGTCTATGTGGCTCAGCGTGGCCTTGTCTATGTGGCTCAGCGTGGCCTTGTCTATGTGGCTCAGTGTGGCCTTGTCTATGCGGCTCAGCGTGGCCTTGTCTATGCGGCTCAGCGTGGCCCTGTCTATGTGGCTCAGCGTGGCATTGTCTATGTGGCTCAGCGTGGCCTTGTCTATGTGGCTCAGCGTGGCCTTGTCTATGTGGCTCAGCGTGGCCTTGTCTATGTGGCTCAGCGTGGCCTTGTCTATGTGGCTCAGCGTGGCCCTGTCTATGTGGCTCAGCGTGGCCTTGTCTATGTGGCTCTGCGTGGCCTCGTCTGTGGCTCTGCGTGGCCTAAAATCTATAAAATAAATCAATTATAAATTAAGCGTGAGCAAATGCGTTAATGTCTCATGTAATTCAGCAGCAGAAAAGTATCTTTCATATTAAGTTAAGCATGCTCCACTTTAGATTGTAGAGTTCCGTTCCCACTACAATATCGATGGTACTCTACTATCTATGAAAATTGATATACCCATATTTACCAGCTGTTTGCTAACTATTTTTCTTATTCTATTTTAGGAACCACATAACATACTGCTGGTGGGTATATTTTTCTTTCATGTTCTTTGGGGGTGGGCTTCGTCCAGTGGAATCATTCTTCCACTCATTTTGGGGGTCGGCTGCGCCCCTGCCTTCATCTTCAGGCAGGATATGCAGAATCCGTACCCTAGGATCGCGAGTTACGGACGGGGCCTACGCCAAAGACTTATTGCATAAATGGCTTGCTGGGCTGTTAATAAAATGCTTTATTGTACAGTACATTATCTCCCGAGTCTTTCTGGTAGAATTGTTTTTATTAGGAAGAGTGAACATGCTAACACGACAGGCCATGGGTTGGAACAGAAGAAAGAGGGACAACCTTCATCAAGTGTTAGCCCACAGATATGTCAAAGTAAGGCTAAATTATAATTGAGATCCTAAGCACTGCCCCTTTCCCTCAACACAACAACTACAGCTAGATCTGAAACTATTTGTTGATTAATTGTTTAATCATGTTACAGAAAATAAATATGCAACTATTTTGAAAATAATCATGTTTTATTCATTTTAAATAACTGAGGGGAAGGTACTGCTTAGGACTGGTCAGTTATCTTCTACTATTGTACAGACATTTTTTCCTATTTACAAGTCTGATTGGTTGTATACACTGATATTTAAAGTGTTATTAATGTTAATTAATTAATGTTGTGTTATTAATCTGTTCTAATGAATGTTTTTTTACCAAAAGCTTGAGTAAAATTAGTGGGGGTTTTGTTCATTGTGACATTTTGTTATTTTTTATGTTTAAAAGATCACTGAGAGGGCAAAGGTGGAAGCTGCAAGCTTTAGCAACATCAAGAAGGAGCACAACCTTGATCAGGAGACAATACAGCAGTGGGTGTGTGATGTCAGACAATGGGCGGTTACAGGTAAAACATGTAAAGTACTCTATTTATATACAGTTCAGTGTGTGTGTGTGTGTGTGTGTGTGTGTGTGTGTGTGTGTGTGTGTGTGTGTGTGTCTGTTAATGACTACCTTTATACAAATAACAAAAGGTGGCTGTGTTTTGAAAATGTCTCTAATTGTCTCTTGTCCAATTGTTTTGTTTCACCTATTTAGAGAGAGTGTACACTCCAGGTTGTGCTGAAGAGCTAAAGGATGACATTGAGAACATCACTGTAACCCTTTTGCGCAAGAAGAAAGATCTGTATCGTCAGCATGGTTGTTGTCAAATTAAGTTATTTAAATTAATAAATCTTCAAAAAACAATATTATCTTGGGATTATGAGAGTTTTCGTTTCGATTTGCAGATAGCAACCAGGCAAGACAAAGAAAGAGAAAGAAAATGACAGAGTTGAAGAAGAAGCTTCGTGAAAAGGTCTTGCAATACAACACCATAGTGGAAGGAGATCCGATTGAAGGTTAACCCTAACCCTTTACTTAAGTAACATGATCAATGCATTGTTTCAGACTTTTACTTCTAACAGAGTATTTGTCCAGCAAATTATTAGTACTTAGCCTAAGTAAATGATATGAAAATGTCATCCACCACTGACATCATTTGAAAGTATTTGGACACCTAATTGCATCTCTTAGACTAAATCCTGATGCTTAGCCTACTAATGTTGATGCTCATAAGTTGATATGACTCAAAACACTCAAATAGTCTGTTTGTTGCTTAGTTGTGGTACATACATATGTGCAGTATTGTTATAATACTACATTTCTAATATATATATATATATATATATATATATATATATATATATATATATACAGAGAGAGAGAGAGAGAGAAAGTTGAGGTCGGGGCCTCAACTCCTCACTGATATGCCTATAGGCCAAGGCTGTGTCCATGGGAAGTTAAAATTTAAACTTTGTCTTACGACTAAACCAAATATATTGTTGGAAAGGGATTAACCTGGAAAGTAACATATGTCAGTCTGAAGATTGTATATGGCTCCTGCTTTAAAAAAAAACAAAGACCTCTAAACCTTGACCTTGGTGTATGTTGGAAAGCTTGTTATTCAGGAACAGAAAGGGCTACATACTTGAAACCAACTGTAAGAATAGCTGTTGAATTCAGATATATGACTATACCCATATGGATAGAGTTATAAAGAGGTGTGCTGTCAAAAATGGTCAAACTTGAATTCGATGATCCCTTGGTTTTGGAACAAACCCCCATGTGAAACCCATGTTATTACATGTGAAACCCATGTGAAACCCATATGATTACATGTGAAACCCATGTGATTACATGTGAAACCGTGGGATTGCATGTGAAGACCAAACCCATGTGATTGCATGTTAAACCCATGTATATTCCCATGTCAAACCCATGTGATTACATGTGAAACTTGTGTGTAAATTCTCATGGGATTGCATGTGGAAAACATGGGCAAATCATGTGGTTTTTCTGTTAGGGCTATTTAACAGTAAGGTTTAATAACATTTAAAATGTTATTCCATAAATGTGATTCCCATCCCCTTTAAACCATCATAGTACTATTACATCATTATTTACAAATTCCAATATCAGTATATTGAGTTAAATTTTGTTTTAAACTACAATTCCCTCTAGCCACGCCATCCAACTTGAGACAATTAGTATCCTATTTGTAGTTTTTCCCTTTTTGCAAAGTTAGGCTGTGAATAGGGTCGTACAATAAGTATGCACTGAATATATTGAATATATAGTCAGTGGCGCAAAAAGTGGGTATGCGCTATATGCGGCGCATATGGGGCGCAGCACAATGGGGGGCGCCAAAGCGATGGTAAAAAAAAATAGAAAAAAAAATATATATATTGTATTTCTATATGTAGTTGCTGCTGTGCATTTCTAAATCATTTCTGCATTCCTTCAATGTTATATAAAATTTTAGAGGACTTAACAGTCAGGCTAGAGTAGGCGCCCTCATGGAGAAGGGGGGCGGGTAGTATCGCGAGCGGGCGGGGGCGCCGTGAGCGCTGAGCAGCAGGTACGGGTAGTGAGTTGTCGTCGAAAAAGATGGATAAAACAAAATGCTGTCGAGCTAAAAATAGAAAAAGAAAGAGAGAAAAGGAGATGGCATGTCAACTGATGCGACAGCAGCTAAATAACTGCATGCATTGCTGAAAGCCAACAGGTAGGATTTAAAATGTGACATCCAGGCATGTAGGCTATCTATATCTCGGTGGCCGGGACTACCGGGAGATTCCCGCTGGGCGACGTGCTTTTCAGCCGATACATCTCATCCTTTTTTATTTATTTATCTTAACGGCCCACAAAACTCGTACATCGGCGGCCCATTTGTTTGTTGTTTGTTTTTTGCTTAATCGGCGGCGCTGGGTTAGTGCCGGTGTAATGCATTGGTCAAAAAAAAGTCAGCTTTAGTTTTTTTTTCTGACACACTGGCCATGAAACATGTCTTTATGCGCTTATATCTTTCAAGTATAGAAATTAGTGCAAAACTAATTATGAAAGTTTCCTTTATTTTTCTGTGCATTTGTTTTACAATAGCTTTTATGGCTATTACTATCATGGGATTAATATTATAACTATTATTATTTAGTAGGCTAGTGTAATGTAGACAGACACTAACTAAAAGAGGTTCAAATTTTTCTTTATTTAATTTGCACCCTGAATATGAGTTGGAACTTTTAATTTTGAACTCTCAAAGTGCACCAGACTGCTGAATTTAACATTACAGAACACAACATTTTCTTACGGGGGAGCATGCCCCCGAACCCCCCTAGTAGAAACAGAGGTCAACCTACCACAGTTTTAGCCTACCTAAAACCTTGTGAGAAACACTTGTATTGCTGTTCCAATGGAGCTTATAGTTTTCTTAGGGGGGTTCATCAAGGTGGAGTAGCTATAGTGTAATTGTATTAAATAACAACAATTTTGCACTTATTTAATCTGTTAGCTCTCATTTGTTCCTACTCACTGTTTACACGGCACACTTACATTACAATGTAATGTAATGTGATGGGGGGGGGGGCGCTAAAATTGTTGCTGCATACCCCTCTGAAACTGGGTAGTTGCGCCCCTGTATATAGTACAGCCGAGCTAGTACTTACACTGTATTTAGGTGTTATATGATATATGCTAAAGTAAAGATTTTGGTTTATTGGAAATATTTTCAGTTCTTCCGGTTTCCAAAATAGGGTTTCCATAAAAAAAAAAAAAAAAAAAAACATATCAGGAGGATATCTTGATGTTTAACTAACAGCCGAAGCATATATTACACTGAATTTTTGTGGTTTGTTTGAAAAATAGTATAACGTTAGGCCTATACATGCTATTCGTGATTACTCTCGGCGAGAGTTAGCCTACATAACGTTGTCTAACGCCAAAGTGCCCAACTTTAAGCATTTAATTTGCATTTTGTTTATATACTGGCTCCTCCTCCAAGCGTTTCAGCAGCACTGTTTACAATTTCAAAGTGTTTGTTCGGCTGCCACGACTTTATAAAATTGCTCCTGTGCTTATCAGTGCCTACCTACACAATACTGCTTTGTGTTAGTAAGGATGATAGTAAAGGTGATAGTAAATTAAGTAGTCAGTGATATGAACAGTGTAGTTTATGGTCGATAACGTTATATGGACACGTACGTGAAAAACACACATTAAATTAAAAACATTTACAGTGCATATACCCCAGTTATTTGTAAACTTACTAATATAAGGCTACAAATTACTCCTAAATGTGTTAATATTTATAATTAACTGTTACCTTTCTTTTTCTTGGTGTTATACAGGTATACATTACCTTTTTCAAAGTAAAATAGACTTTTAACTTTGCTTAAACTCTATTTTGATATGAATAACAGAAATGGCGAATGAACAAGAAAATGTAGTACCAAAAACTTTATTTAAGATTATCTCATTCCCATATTTGAAGTTTGTGAATTGCACATTTCCATTCCCATCAGAACTTTAAATATTTATTTAACATTGTCAACACACAATCAGCTTCAAGGTGATAAGTGCTACATATTTTTTTCAACTTAAACACAACTTTTCCATGGTCTGTTGGCCACAAAACAATCCATATATTGGGGTCCTTCAAGTTTAAGAAATGTTAAGTCTGTTGACCATTGCACTTTATTGAATCCATACATATAAAAGAGGGTGTAACAAGCTTGAAGAAAAAACATGAAGAATATTTGATGGACGGGAATCAGGCTGGCTGCCAGGGTGGAGGCCAGGTCTTTCCACTGAGAAAAACATAAAACAATAAAGAGAGGGAAGTTGAAGGAGAATTAGTAAGTATAATACACAATGAATTGATTTTCAATACTTTGCAGAGTAGTGCAGTGCATCAAGCATCTATTGTTCCAGAGTGGGGACGAGGCACTAAAAATATGTAACTGTTAACCTAGTCTTGCATGGCCAGCCCTATCTCCACTCAAGAGCTGTGCCAGAGTTTGAGGAAGGTATTGCTGAATCCATTATCATTCTGGTGTATTTGGTTTCCATGTGCGCAAGATTACTTTTAAACAAGATTAAAACATCACGGTCATTATGGTATGTCACATGTCAGTGTTACTCACAGTAACTGTTGCTCATGGAAAAATAAACAAAATTTGATAATCATGGAAAAAAAAATGTAGGTGTACCAAAAATGTCTTAAAATAAAATACATCCTCTGACAAATAAACGTATCCATTCAGTGTACTAATCGTCAAACCCTGAAAACCTTATGATTCCTCTGACTATACCAAAAACATCTCCAATCACTGCATTCCTCTTCTAGAGACTTAAAGCAGAAAATGTATTTTTCTTTAATAATCTCTAACCAAGACAATGGCTTGTCCCTACAAATGAAAACAGTATATTAAATGTATTCATTTCGCTGGCGCTTTTATCCAAAAGCGACTTAGAATTGCTGTTTATGTCAAAGGCTGCCTGCTTCTGGAACAACTAGGGGTTGAGTGTCTTGCTTAGGGACAATTGTAAATGCTGTGTGAATACTTTCTGTTGTGAATGCTTTCTGCCCGTAAAATATAGATGATTTCAAACAATGGCCAAAATGTATTTAACACGATGCTATTTAACATACCACATTGTGCAGGGCTGCCAGTCATAAAGATGTTCTGTCCTCCCCTGTGGCAGGAAGACAAAGACATTGTATTACTTTGTTATTTAAACGTTGTACTTTAACAAGGAGTAAAATATATATTAATTGTAGGGCTGGGGTAAACGATTATTAATTAAACGATTAGTTGGGCGATTATTTTATCGATTAGTTGACTAATCTAACGACTAATTGGATGACTAATATAAAGAATATTTTTCTGCTGCTCAATTAATAAAAAACAATGCATCTCAAATAAATACTAGCATAGGACTGAATCAAGATACTATAAGCTGGCTAACGTTAGTCTAATGTTATGTATTTGAACACCATCATTATAACTCTACAACCGCCAAAACCTTGTTATTAAAAACATTTTTTTACAAACATTTTGTATCATAGAGAATGTTTAAATATTAATATCAGCTGAGGAGGGAAATGGAGGCGGAGTTAGTGGTGCGATCAGAGGCTGCTACTGCTGGAGAGGAATCGGGAGAGGTCTGTGCACCTAATTTTTTTTTTTTTTTTTAAGATGGAACTTGTTTATTTTTAATGATGAATACCATCCGGAAATGACAGTGTCAATAAAGTAAAATCAAAGTCATGTGAAATACTATTTCCTACATTGAATAAACTAAATACAAAAATAAAAAAACATGAAAAGACAAACAAAGCAGTGACAAACTAAAGTTAAGCAAAAATGTGAAAATGTTTACATATAGATACACATTTAGCAGCTTTGTGATGATCACATTTTTTTAAAAAAAAATTTTATTAGCAATCACATGATACACAAAGAACAGAGCAAACACCAGAGGAGACAAAAAGAAAGAAAAATAAATAAATAAATAACAATAGTACAAATAATGCAAGAGAGGATAATTACATACATAAAGGAGATACAAACAATGGCACTTCAAAACAATTACACAATTTTAGAAGGGGATTTTAAAGAAAGCACAACAAGACAATGTTTTCCTAGCTTTGGATTTCTCGGAAGTAGAAAGCGTTTGAAGGTATTGTTGAAATTCAACAAGAAAGACTTTGAATAATGGCTTATGATTGGAGAATTTACATTTATGAATATTACATTTTGCTAGGAGGAGTAAAAGATTTATAAAGTAAGATTCTTTCTCAATTTTTTCTCCATATTAATAAAACCAAATAAAACATACTTCCAATATAAAGAAAAATTAGGGTATACAAAATCAATGATATACCTACAAAAGCTCTTCCAAAACAATTTGGTATAATTACATTCCCAAAATAAGTGTACAGTAGTTTCATCATGTTCATTACAGAAATCACATTTTATGTCAATGTCAGATTTAAATCTTTTTAGGTAACTTTTCACTGGATAGAATCTATGAAGTAATTTGAAAGAGACTGCTCTGATTTTATTTACAATGAGGTATTTATGTGGCATTAACCAAACTTTTCTCCAGTCCACAATATTTTCAAAGTTGCTCCAATAGGAAATGACATACGATTTGGTAACAATATCTTTCTGAAAGAGAGCACGAATGGACCTATTACTAGAATATGGGACTAAACATAATTTGCCCACCATTGTTTGCGTGGGATCAAGAATAGGTGGTGTGGCGAGCAAAGTGCTTTCAAAACCTCTAAACAATGCAATAACACCTGTGGGAATAGCATCAAAAACAATGGCAAATTCTCTAGGCGTGAGAGGAAAATTAAATTTCTCCAGGAATTCACCATACTTATATAAAAATCCATCTTTATTAAACAGATCACATACTAAAGTAATATTGTTGTCATACCAGTTTTGAAAAAATAAGGACTTGTTTTTGTAAAGAATATTACGATTATTCCAAATAAAATATGAGTGTGGGGAAAAGTTGTGTTTATAAATAAGAGACCAGGCCAGAAGCATTTGTTTATGGAATGAAGAGAGCTTAGCAGGTAATTTCTCAATGCTGTAATTGCATAACGAAAGAAACTGTAGGCCACCCAGCTGGGAGAATATATGATTCGGGATAAAGTTCCAAATTGAGGAGGGGCATTTTAAGAAGTGTTTCATCCAATTAATTTTAAAAGTGTAATTTAAGGTTTTAAAATCTAGAAAATTTAGACCTCCATTTTCATATGTGTTCATTACAACGGTTTTTCGAATATAGTGGGTACGATTCCTCCAAACAATATTGAACAAAAGATTGTCTATCATTTTACACGTTTTATCGTCCAAATGAAGAGCTAATGCTGCATATGTTAATCTAGATAACCCTTCAGCTTTAGTAAGCAAGACCCTACCTTTTAATGAAATATTTCTTTGGAGCCACTGATTGAGTTTTTTACGGGTTTTATCAATAGCAGGAATAAAATTATCAGAACATCGTGTAGCTTGATTCTTAGTTATTACAACTCCTAAATATGTGACCTTTTCTTTGACAGGAATATTACATATTGATGAAATATCACACTCTGCAATAGATAATAACTCACACTTAGATAAATTAAGGTATAGACCAGAGGCCCTAGAGAAAGCATCAATTATACCTAAAGCTATTGCGACTTGATCACTGTTTTTTAAGAAGAGTGTGGTGTCATCGGCCAACTGGCTGATGATCACCTCCCTACCAGCAATTGAGATACCTACAAGGTTGCTTTGCTTGATATGGTCTACTGAAGAGTTGAGCTGCTAATAAGAACAGATAGGGAGAGATGGGACAACCTTGACGTATACCCCTTTTGACATCAAATCTAGAAGAAGTCCCATGTTTTAATTTAATTGAACTGTTGGCATTAAAATATAAAGTTCTCACCGCATCACTAAAAAAAGGACCAAAACCAAATCTTTCTAAACTGAGAAAAATAAAATTGTGCTCAAGAGAATCAAATGCTTTATAAAAATCCAAAAATAAAATATAACTTTGTTCCGAAATCAGATGAGAGTAATCAAGAAGATCTAAAACTAATCTGATATTATTGGAAATATGTCTGTTCTTCATGAAGCCAGATTGTGTTTGATCAATAATCGAGTCAAGGACCATCTTAATTCTCTCAGCAAATATGCTCGCAAGTATTTTATAGTCATTGTTCAATAGACAAATAGGACGCCAGTTATCAATAAATAATAAATCCTTTTTTGACTTCGGTATCAACGTAATAAGACCCTGATTTAAGCTTGGTGGAAGTTGGCCAACAGAAATACTTTCATTAAAAACGTTAAGTAAAAACGGCGCCAGTTTTGGGGCAAAGCACTTATAAAATTCTCCAGTAATCCCATCCGTCCCAGGAGATTTGTTATTTTTTAATCGATCAATTGAATCTGTTATTTCTTTAATACTTAGAGGTTTGTCACAAAGATCTTTATCATCTAGTAGTATACTCTTAGTTTTATCTAGAGAGGCAAAAAAGGAGGAAGATGATTGTTCAGAAAAATTGGAGGTGTAAAGCTTACTATAGAACGCTGAGCAGAATTCAGAAATCAACTTCGAATCAGAGGTAACGGTGCCGTTAATATTGAGTTGATGTACAGTATTGTAATTAGCACGTTGTTTTTCCAAGCGAAAAAAGTAAGCAGAATTCTGCTCCCCCTCCTCGAGCCATTTCTTTCTGGAACGAATTAAAGCGCCCTCAGCTTTTCTTTTATAGATCTCGTCTAATTTGTTTTGCAATTTTGCTAGATTTAAATGATCTTCATTTGTGAGCACATCTAATCCCTTTTCCATAAAAGAGGAAATCTCTGAAATAACATTATCCTCCTCTGCCCTTCCAGCCCGGATATAGGAGTTCCCAAAAGACCTTAAAAATTTAGAGGCTTCGTACTTAAATAGCTCCCAATTATTCGAATATGAATTTTCTGCAATAGATTTCTTTAAATAGCAATCAAGTAAGCGATTCATTTCTAATTTAACAGTATCAAGTTTTAAATAGGAGTTATTGAGCTTCCAATAAGACGTTCTGGTAAATCCCTTCTCTAGTGCGAAAAAATTAATTCGTATCAGAATTGCTTTATGGTCTGTCAAAGGAGTCGGGTGAACAGAAACTGAAATATCTGCTTTATTTAAAGCCTTAGAAATCAGCCAGTAATCGATGCGCGAGGAGTTACTAAGATTCTTGTTGGACCAAGTAAACCCTGAATCGTCAGGAAATTTTTCCCTCCAAATATCTAATAAATCGTACCTATCCATTAAAAGAAGTAATTGCTTAGAAGTTGGAGAATCCTTTCCAGGAAGCCAGCGATCAATCTGGTTATTAAGAGTAATATTAAAGTCCCCTCCAACAATAATATATGCACTAGGAAATTTAGACAACCAGTGTTTCATTCTACTTTCTAACAAAATAAGTAGCCGTGAATTTTCTGCATTGGAGTTGTAGCCGTACATATTGATAACTAAAATCGTAATATTATTAAAAGATAAAACATGAATAAGAAAATGACCATTACAATCCCCTTCAGAATGTAAAACATTGCCATTAAAACGATTTGACATGGTAATAACACCGGCTGAACGCTCAGAACAATTGGAATACCAAACATCACTCCCCATTGCGATCTCCAAAACTTGCTATCCTCAGGAATAGAATGCGATTCTTGTACAAAGGAAAGGTCAGTTTAAAATTGCTTAGAAAACAAAAAAAGAGCTTTACGCTTTAAAGTATGATGCAATCCTCTGGCATTTAAAGAAAAAATTGAAAAAGACATTAACAGCAAATTTGAAAAAAACAAAAGAAAAGATCCAATGTCACCATTGTAACGTAAAGTGAATAACCTTAAGAGAATTAACCGAACGCGGTGCATCAACACCAACAGTGACAATGAAGTCAATTACCTCTGAGCACAAGAAATGCGATCTTTACCTGAATTGAAAAGTTCCAAAAGCACCCAAATGTGCAACAAATGGTACGGGTTTTAACAAACTAAGACATCTTGTCCTCATCACCAATTGCATTCCGCTGGCTTTCCTCGTTCTGTTGCAGACGAAGTTCGACTCCACCGATGAAGGCACGAGCCCCAACAAAGTACGCCGATTTCCCTTCACTACGAGCCTTTTGGATGGCAGGCCATAATTTAGCTTTGATCTCCTTAACAGCTTGCGGAAGATCTTCAGCGAATCGGAGGCCCTTTTCCCGTAGAAATGAGTTGTTCTTCGCCGCGGCCCAGACAGCATCCCGATATGTTCTTGACAGAAAGCGAAGTATGACACCTCTTGGTTTGGACACACCCGGTTGCCTCTTTCCTAGATGATGCGCAATGTCAATTGCCTCCGCCACTATATTCTGATCTTGAGGAAGTATGGCTTGGCAGATCTGAATAGACTCGATCTTAACATCCACAATCGACTCCGGAATTCCATATAGTTTCAAATTCCATCTTCTTGAGTAGTTTTCCAACTCTGTGACTCTGACCTTAAGATGAACGACCTCTTCTTCGTCTTTCTTCACGCATTTCTCCATACTTTCAAACCCTTTTTTTCACATCCTATATTTCTCTGCAGGCGAAGTCGATTGTCATCTTAAGACCCTCTATTTTCATGGTATTTTCACCTACCATTTTTTCAATGGCGTCCGATCTCGCGTTGATCAGAGTCGAGAGGGTATCAACAATGTCCGAGTTAGAAGTAGAGCCCGCACAATCATCTCTCAGGAGAGCTTTTTTAGATGCAGAAGGCTTACAAGGTGTAGCCGGATACGATGGAAAATCATCTTCAGACGGCATCAAGGATAGCTGGCCTACCGAGGTAGTGTAGTCATGACAGTTTGACACGAGAGGATTTGTCGAACCTGTTACTACTGCCTGCTTAGCCGCCTTCATCACTCTCTTTTTATCCCGTGTAGACATATGGGTAACCGATCAACCACAACCAGACTCTGCTCAGAGACTTAATACAGTCAATTACTTAGATTTGGTATTTTTTGCACACACGCACGGTAAAACAGGAACGGTTAGGTCGCCATCTTGGAAAAAAAACGGTCTGTGCACCTAATGATCAGAGCGCGTGCGGCAAAAATGACGCATTCGGTGCGCAAGACCAGGAAGACTGTATGGCGCTCGGAATGTATGGGGTGTGATTTGTGCACTTTTTGGCGATAGCTTAGCAAACTGAGCGGTGAACAAACATGTATACGCTTCGCGAGCCGTCTGGCCAAAATCCCATAGTATTCAGGCATCAGACGTAAGATTTAAGACGTCACACGTCACGGTCACGTGTGGGAGCTGCGCTCGAAGTGCGCGGCGGCGTGGCGCGACGTAGCTGAAAAAGGATTGTTTTTACTTTGCGTCTGAATAACGTACGCGTGGATAAACGTGTGAATCAACGTCTGGATAACGTACGTGTGGATAAACGTGTGAATAACGTACGTGTGGATAAA
>JAQIUQ010007325.1:0-133879 GCA_030378365.1 Hybognathus amarus | reverse complement strand
CAACCTGCTACAGCCAAAGATAATTCACTCACGACAAGGGCTGATTGAAAATAGAAACCGTCAGGCTGTAAGACCATAACAGACATGCGAAGGATCTAGAACCACTAAAAAGAAGGAGAATGTCCAGCCTGGAGAGCCTACCAAAACATGGAGAAATGCAACTTTTGTGAAACCTGTGGACTACAGATCATATGAAGTTCAGCTGGACTCAGGGAACATTCTGAGGCGGAACCGCCGACACCTCAGGAAGGACAAGGCCACTGTAATGGAACAAGCCGAGAACAGACAGTCTGATGAAGTACACAGAGACAGGGTGACAGGCTTAAACTCAAGCAAGGACACTCCTATTGTTTCTATCACAAAGTCTGGAAGAAAGTGATCAGACCTTCCTACATTAAAGACTATGTTCAGTAACCCAATAATACTTGCCTCCAGTTCATGTGGTAAAAGAAAAAAAGTTATCCAACCGTTATCTGAGATTTGTTTTCATGATTGCCGAATGTAAAGAGTTTTATCTCTAAAAACAGTTTAGTCTATAACGCAAGTATAATGCTAGTATATGGGGCATAGAGTAATGACAAATAAAAATCGCTTGTTATTACCACTAACAAGGCTCAAAATAGCCCCACACTAACACGGTAGCATAATTAGGGTCCCTACATTCAAACCGAAGCATTGAGAACTTTGTCAGTGTCCATAAAGTTAAATAAGAAGATATTTTATACATACAGTCAACTTCGCGAATACAGGAAGAAGCCATCTTTGAAAAATAGTCTCTACCAGTCAATCTACAAAATGCCGATCCAAGTGGCCGCAGTCCGCCTGGCCTGCCGGTACCTGTCAGCTGCCTCCGGAGTCCCACGAGCCAACCAGGCCTGATAGGACTCCTTCTTCAGCTTAACGGCATCCTTTACTTCCGGTGTCCACCACCGGGTTTGGGAATTGCCGCCTTGACAGGCACCGGAGTCCTACGGCCACAGCTCAGAGCAGCCGCTTCGACAATGGAGGTGGAGAACATGGTCCACTCAGACTCAATAACTCCAGCCTCCCTCGGCATCTGGTCGTAGCTCTGCCGGAGGTGAGAGTTGAAGATCTCTCTGACAGGAGATTCGGCCAAACATTTCCAGCAAAGTCTTACAGTACGCTTGGGTCTGCCGAGTCTGTCCAGCCTCCTCCCCCGCCATCGGATCCAACTCACCACCAGGTGGTTATGCTTGAACATGGTGTTCGTCATGGACAAACTGTAACTAGCACACAAGTCCAATAACTGAACACCACTCGGGTTCAGGTCGGGGGCGCTCCTCCCAAAATGGATTGCTACAAAATTTTACTGTAGAAATTTAATCCATGTGAATATTTACGTTTATTCCTTTAGCAGACCACAAAATGGTTCCACGTTGTTGTGTATATTGCGTTGGCTATAATTTTAGTGTACATTTTAGTGTACATTTGATAAATACTAATGATTAAGTTCTGTCATAATGGAATGCATCATCATCCTTTCAGGATGCAAACTCAAGCTCTATTGATATCTGCTTTTTTCACTTTATCTTCTGTTTTGTGAGGCTTGGTGTCCCATTACAACAATTTTTGTAGGCCTACATTAATCAAATACACTATTAAATAGTTACCACTTTTAATACTCCTTCACAGCTCTTTTTGCAGGCTGATATAGGCCTACAGACTGTCCAATATACTGTATATACCACACTAAATGCATCCCACACAATTTTAAAAAAAAGACAAGGTTATTCAGCTCAAAATGTTTATTTAAATTGACTACTGTATGTCAGTCAGCGCACATTCAACATAAGCCTTGCTTGATGTCAATCACTAGATGACTATTTAATCATCTTGTATCATTGCAAGATGATACAAGATGATACAATACGCTGCATAATTTTATAATAGCAAATGGAACCTTTACTTGATGTTAACCTGATGTTAAACATTTACACAAGAGCTGTTTGATAAGAACATAATTTAAGAGAATAGTAATTCCATTCATTTATATATGATCTGAGGGCTGCATTTAGCTGCTCAGGGTGTGCTTGTCAAACAGGTACTCCGCCATCCTGTTGTTGCCAGCATCCATCTTGGAAAGGTTGGTGATGTGGTCACCAATCTTCTTGATGGCCTCCACCTGCTCATTCAGGTAGTGAGTCTCCAGGAAGTCACACAGCTGTCAGACAAGAAAGATCAGAAAAAAATTCAAGTTGCAAACTTCAGTGAAAAGATGTGAAACTCTTGTAAAATGCATGGATATCGAGTAGTAGCTTTTCCTGACAGTAAATTTAGAGATTAGCGGATTGTGGGTCTTTGAGCTAGTTTGTGTTAAGCTAGCTTTATATTCCTTAACACATGCAGACACATTTTTTGGAAGAGGCCAAACGTCCTTGCGTAATTCAGCCTGAGGGTGGGTTAACCCTATGGGTTAAGCACTTAACCCCATGGGTTAACACTTAACCCCATGGGTTAACACTTAACCCCAGTTGCTCCAGAGGCGTGCAACCTCTGACATATTTAGCAATTGTAAGTTGCTTTGGATAAAAGCGTCAGCTAAATGAATACATGTAAATGCCCTCGAAGCCATATGCGCTAAAATTGATATATATCGTGCTCACTTTATGACTTAAATAGTCTAGAAACTCTATAAAGATTTGTTGCAGCATGCAGAACAAATTTATAGTATATCATTTATTCATTTTATATAGAGGACTATGTTTAGGGTGAATATTTTGGTGGGGCATTGCTGCGGCTGATATGGAGAAAATTTAAGTCCCAAGGCTAAACTTCAACAAATAAGGGTCACCTACATGAGGGTCTGTCTTCTCAGAGGCGGCCTTATGCAGATCCAGCAGAGCCTGATTGACGTTCTTCTCCAGCTGAAGAGCGCACTGCATAGCGATCAGTCCATTGCCCCACAAATCACGTTCAGGTTTCTGGAAAGATACATACACAGATCAGTGAGAAAATTACATGGCAATGTCATTCCATAAAAAGAGCTCTAGATTCAGCTTTGATACAATGTTCAAAGTGAAAAGGCTTCATTCAAAGCACCTTTACATCCTGAAGGACAATTTTCCCGCCCCTCTTGTTCTGGAACTCCATGAGTTTCTCGGCATGCTCGCGCTCCTCCTCACTGTTCTCCTTGAAGAACTTGGCAAAACCAGCAAGAGCCACATCATCCCGTTTGAAGTAGAAAGCCTGAACAAAAGGGAAAAAGGAATAGATATAATTATATATTAAGGAACAAGGGAACACAGATCAACTTAAGGAATGGCCTTTCATCAAACGTGATGAGAAACAAAATCTCTCAAGCGAATGACATCCATTCAAAGTCAAACTAACTGATCATCACAGAATAAGAGTAATAGGCTACTGATGATCAGTCACCCCAAACAAAACAGCCCTGGATATTCCTAATAGACTATTCCCAATGTCTGCTTATGGCATTTGAACTGTTTATTCGGTTATTATACCCATTAATAAAACAGTTTTCTTGTAGTTTTAACATTTCTATAATGCTGTTTTTTAACGTTAGACGCGTTTAGTCAAGAATGGAAAACAAAAATCAATAGAGACACTTAAAACGATTTAGTAAGTGACAAAACCAATAAGAGATACTTGCCATTGAAGTGTAAGTGTAGGAAGCGTAAAGCTCCAAATTGATCATCTTGTTGATCATAGCCTCGCAGTCGCGGTCGTAGTTCTGGCGAATCTGAGAAGTCTCCATTTCTGCGGTTTATTATCACAACGTTGGTGCAAAAAATAAATAAGAAATTGAAATAGATTTAAATAATTTCCGGCGAGATCGAAGTTCCGTTCAATCACTGTTGAAGCAAGACCTTCTTCGTATCTTCCTGAAGCTGTGAGTGAAATGAAGGTGAGCATTTGTCTTATATACGATCACAACATGATGCGTCACTGGAACTGAAACCAGTAACTTAACTGGAACCGAGTAACATAGTGACTTGACAATCCGCTGTCTTACCTGTGGTTAGACAACAAAGACAAGATCGAATTTAATGATTGGCTTTATTTTAGTGTTTCCCTTTTCATAATTAATATAATCCAACAGATTATTTTTACAATCATGATTTTGCCTACCTTCTGAAATGTAACTAAACGTAGGCTATATAAATTATTTACACATTTAAGATACAACTTTTATTTCCCCAACTTTTTAATTTCAAATTAAGTGAACATTTACTTTATTTACTTTAGTAACCTTATCATTCATTTCTGTAGTCACATAAGGCTATTGCATTTTGCACGACTATAAACTTATTAGGCCTACTTATTATTCATTTATTGTTTGTGCTGTAATGTTCTGATTAAACTAATTAACACTGTCCTATCATTAGTTTTAGCCTATAATAATTTCAAATAAATTGTTGAAAATGTGAGATAGCTACACAACATTCTCAGCATTAAGCTATCATGGGGATTTTTGATCAGTATCTCATTCAATATGCTAGTTGTTTTATTGCAATATTTTAGTGATAAACATTGTTTTATTATAATATTATTCTTTTATTTCAATGTTATATTGAACCAATTATTTTTTCTAGCCTGATAACACTTTATTAAAGGAGTCATATGGCAAATATGGCAAATTCATAAGACAATCCTGAAATAGGCATTTTTCACCTGGTAACTGCCTTTTGATAGCCTACCTGACACCTGAATAAATAAAAAGTAAAATGAAGACAGGTGACAATTACTAAGCAATTTTGTACCAGAAATGGAAAGCTCATTCAGTGTCAGCAACAAGTGCAAATACCCAAGAGATGACATGGAGCTGCACCTCCTGTGCCTCAGCATTTCTCTCTCATGAAAGATGCTACACGTAACCTGTTTGTAACCTGACCATCACCCTAGGATACATGTGTGAAACCATCAAGCTCCTTTGTGTATTATATTTATAGTTACTTAGGGTGACCAACTGTCCTGTTTTCCCAGGACATGTCCTGTTTTCATATAACAATTTTCTATCCATACAGAGGGGGCATAACCTACTTTAAATGTATTGAAATTAATAAGGTATCTTTGAGTAAACTTTGAATATCATTTGAGTAGGCCCATCTGTTTGCTGGGCAGAGTGTCCTGGTTTTTGGTAATCAAAATATGGTCACCCTATTATAGTTTAGTTTTAATCAGTCTTCTCTGAATCTGTCATATTGGAAAAAGGAAAGAGCGAGATTCTGATGAAGAAAGAAATAAGGAAAAGGAAAAAAAGAAATAAAAGATATACTTCGTTTCCAATTCGAGTAGCCTCTCGCTGCAGCCTGCAGTAGACATCCAGCCTGTCCACATCCAAGTGTGACGTCAGAAGCCACCACGCCCATGCCCAAATTGGACTTATTCTCATCCAAAAAATAATAAAAATAAATAATAATAATAATAATATACAGTTTATTTGGGTTCCGTTCCAGTGCATATTGGTTTTGAGGGAAATGAAAGGATAAGTAAAACATGTGCTCTTGACATGTAGAAAGTAGCCTACTCTGAAAAAAGGAAAGACATGGGAGGGCAATGAAGATTGGATTGAGTTTTAAAAAACTATTGAGTTTGTATTGCACACAATCTATAATTAAAGAAGTTGTGATTTTTCTGTTAGAAACTCAGCTTGCAAATAGAATTTAGTTTTTTTTTCCCTCATGTAAACTGTCAGCAGTGAGATCAAATCTCAGTCCAGAAGATGGCGGCAATGCATCTCGTTTGCATAAAAACTGCAACAAAAAAAATAAAATCTGTAAAAAAATTAAATAAATAATAATAATAATAATAAAATACAGAAGAAAAAGATTTCTACTGCAATAGTCTTCTGTTTGTAAATGTAAAAACTTATTTGGATTTTTGATTCCAGTGAGGGTCTTATGAAGCCCCTAAAGGGACGTGGTGGTGGAAAAAAAAAATAAGACTGCCATTAAGTCCTGCACTGCCAGCGGGACATTAATCAGAAAGTGTATATCTCCAACAATCCTGCAAAACCTAGCTTCCCATGCAGCTTCCCTATACATCCCTTTAGGCCGGGGCTCCATAGTTTTGTCAGCTCAACCATTGTACAATTAATTGAACACACTGTACTTCTATCCCTACACTGCCTTGTTTTCTTTAGTGTCAAAAATAAATAGCATTTTTAATGTAATTATGGTAAACAAAACAGGAAAAAGAAAACAGGTATTGTTTTATATAAAAAAGACAAATTCAGAACAATTAAAATGATTCTAAACTTCTTGTTAAAAAGATTGAAAAAAAAGATTGAGATTTTTAGAGTAGTCTAATATGTTATATTCAAATATAAAATAATTTAAAATGTGATGTAATATGTTGCTCACTACTGATGACACAACTGTGCCACTGTATTTTCACAACAGGGGGCCTCTTCTCTGCCTTAACAGTTTGGCTGTTTATACTCTTTCTATGACCTCTATGGTCTAAAAAACAAAGTGAAATGTTTAGCCATTGACCTATAGGTGTCTCATGGTGGTTCACACACGAAGGGTGTAACAATATATTATGCCACAATATATCACAATACAAAAAAATGCAACAATATCGTATCATGGATAGTGACAATATGTGAAGAAGTTCAATAAGCCTCAAATGCCATTTGAAATTTTCTTCTAAAATGATCATTTTTATCAAGCTTGTATATTTAAGTTCAGTAATTTCACTTAAATGGCAATGAAGATTACCTATTAATTGTCATTTAAGTGAAATTACTGAACTTAAATGTACAAGCTTGATAAAAATGGTCATTTTAGAAGAAAATTTCAAATGGCATTTAGAGGCTTTTGCATCTGAACTCTTCATGTATTTGTGGCAGAGATGTATAAAGTACGAGAAACCCGGACTTGAGTAAAAGTACAAGTGCTCTATCAAAAAAGTGACTTGAGTAGAAGTTGAAGTGCTCTTTAAATACCACACTCAAGTAGAAGTACTAAAGTATTCAAAATTTTTTCTACTTAAGTATTGCAAATAGTTTATTTAAAAATTCACTACTTAAGTACTAAAAGTAAAAGTACAAGTATTGTGTCATGTAATTATTAAAGAAAGCAGTCAAAAGTTTGAACTACAGTGTAAAAAAATTGGAGTAGGATTTACTTGAAAAATGCTTGCTAAACTATCTCACTCAGAAAATGCTAGTAAATTTACAAAGATTTGCCAAGTAAAAACCTAAACATATTCATCAGTAGCTTTAATTAGAAATCTTCAAGGTAAATTTACTTGGAATATGGAATTAAGTAAACTTCACAAAAAATAAGTAATTTTAACTCGGCTAGTAAAAGCTTGATTAATATCGATTTCCTTTGCCTTTGTATTACATTTCACAAAAACAATAATCTTAAATTTTATTAGTCTTTTAGAGTATGTGCTTTACTTAGATCATCTAAGTAATTATTACTTAGATCATCTAAGTAATCATGTCAGATGTTAAACATCATGTGAATGCAAACACCTCAATACTTGGCAGACAATACACAATGACGGTAACATTTGATGGGTTGTTTTGTGTTTGAATGTGTCATTTTGAGCAAAAAATTTACTCGAAATGTCACAAAATGGCAAGTTACTATCTGACAACAAAAATCAATGATAAAACAGTGTAAATACAGCTGGAAACCAGTGAAAAATGAGCCTCATTAATTATTCAAGGTCCAGTGCATGATGGGAACCCCAGTATCAGAAAAGTTTAGTAATTTTTACTTAATTTTATTGAGTTGATATTTACACTTTCATTTCTACTCACTTGAATTAAGTACTGATATGGAATTTACTTAGTTTTTTTTAATTCTTGCCTGAACTAACTTTTTCAAGTAAATTACATTGTTTTTTTTCACTAGTATTTACTTTTTTTATTTATTTTTTACTATTTATTTTTTACAGTGTAGCAATCAAATAAGGCGCTTTGGCGGATACAAATTTGCTTTGGCGGCGTGCTAAAAAATGTCATTGCAGGACAACCCCTGCATTAGTTGTCAATGTGTGTGTCAATCAATACCATTACCCTATAAAACTGGCATGTGATTGCCACAAATGATTCGTAAAAAAATTATAATTGTAACGAGTAACTAGCAGAACATTAAAAAAATATCGAAGTAGAAGTATTAAATTCATCGAAAATATCTACTGAAGTAAAAGTAGAAGTATGAGAAATAAATACTCTAGTAGAGTACAGACAGATACAGCATTTTAGTACTTAAGTACAGTACTTAAGTAGTTCTACTTCGTCACCATACATCTCTGACCCATACTGAGTCAGGGCTTGCGAAATCTGAACTATTTGGACGATTGCCTGATTGTGGCACAATCACACATGGAGCTTCTGTCTCACAGAACAACTTCTCTCCATCTGAACAACTTGGGTCTTGCAGTCAATTAGACCAAGAGCTCACTACAGGCCAGTCAGGTGATTTCCTTCCTTGGAATAGAACTAGACTCCGTGGCTATGACGGCTCGCTCTATCAACACAGCGCGTGCTCCTCATAGAAATTCACGCGCAATCAGCACTGCGTGTCTTGAGTTTGGACCAAATAACTCCAAGGCTCATTTATGTCCCCAAGGTGATCGGTACTCCTTTTCAGAGCACAGGTCATTCCTGATCGGCTCTGTCAGCGTACGATCAGCGAATGCGACGCCAATCTCCTCTGCCCAGTTAGAGCAATGAGATTATATACTGCATGCTCTGCCTCTTTCAGGCGCTCTGAGCTTTTCGTTACGTTCGGAGGGTGCACTCGACACTCACAGGTCTCGCTGCCTCGAAACAGACACTGTCTGAGATGGATAGCTATTGCTGCTGCTTACGCATCAAAATTAGGGCCCCGTTAGGCCTTAGGGCTTACTCCTCTCAGAGGCATGGCCTCCTCGTGGGCATGGTCCAGCAGGATTTCCATTCACGACATGTGTGGCAGCGGGCTTACTAAATTACTAGCGGTTTAATATGCTAGCTCCCCTGGTGAGCTGCACTGATGAGACACATTCCACACAGACCGGCATCACCGTTCTGTCTTTCCCTTCCCACTATGTGCTTATGTATTACACGCACACTGGGCCCGCACTCTTGCCGGCCAAATATTGTCCCCAGTCATAGGGCTCCCTGGAGTCCCCCCACCCCTCGGGGCTCATGCAGTGGATTCTTGGCACGCACGGGATTGACAATGGGTTCCTGTAGCGTAAGCTAGCTTGCGCATACGAGAGACCTCTCGTAGAGAACCGAATCGGTTACCTAATGTAACCTCTGGTTCCTCTAGATGCAGGGACGAGTATTGCGTAGCTGGCCGTGCTCGCGTCACGAGCGAATTTCGCTTGATTCAATGAAAACCAGCGATGCAGCCTATGAACCACACTTATATACACTCTAGCCGCACCCATTCTGGCAGGCTATGATGCAATAACGGCACGAGTGCCTCTCATTAGATGTGAGTTCACTCAAGTTTGTCTATAGGCTTCAGAAGTTTGCCGCAGAGCAAACAGTAAGCTCGCTGGCTGAGCCCGCTCAAGGGCTGCAGCTGCTGCACTGCGTTGACAATGGATACAAAAATTAAGGATAATATTTTGGCTTCAACATCTCAGAAAAGATTAAGCTTTCCCATAGCATAAGCTAGCTTACGAAATACGTGAGAGCCTCTCGTAAGAGAACCGAGGTTACGTTCAGGTAACCGATTCATTTTCCTTGCCATTGTTCTCTAGTCAGTCTTAATATACCAATATCAGTATGTAAAGTATGTAACCATTGTATATCGACATAAAATATACTTCAAAATCACCTATATGAATTATAGCTGATTATTTATACGCATTTGACGAGCTACCACAGTGCATGATCCCTAAGGGAACTTCTGTCAATTCCACCAAGTGGTTATAATTTATTATAATATAATTTGAAAAATAAAAATAAAAACCATTTGGTGAATTGCAGAATTTCAGGAAGGTATTAGCACAATGTCACCTGTATTAAGTCAGGCTGGTTACAAGGAACCAGCTTTGAGACATGAAAAAAACCTTTAGGTATAGTAGTCCTAATGTTTTTATATAAAAAAATTAAATAAATAAAAATTGTGCACTGTGCATGCAGGGAGCTTTTGGCACAATTTTGCCTGTTGTAAGTCAGTCTTGTTAATATGAACTACAACCTTTGAAACATGATAAAAGAAAAATGTGTATTATATTACAGACATTTCCTAAAAACTGAATTGTTTACTATAAATAAATGAAGGGAGGTATTGGGGGAAAAACAGCTGTAGTAAGTCAGTCTACTAACAGTACAATCAAGCTTTGGATTTTGAACATGTTTTTGAATGTTAAAAGTGATTTTATTTCAAACAAATTAAGCCTTGTTCACACTACATGATTTTAAAATGTTGGGCTGAACTGTGCGTTTCACACTACATGACTTGCTCTCAGTGAAATTAGGAGTGTTCAAGTTGTTTAGCAGTTCACATCACACCACACAACACAACGTGATTGATCCACAACAGGAGGTAATCAACTCACTACACGAGTTGACAACGCACAACATGGAGATACACCCACGAATAGGATGACAAGAGCAAGCTGTTTCAGTAGCCTATGTATGGTACAGTCTGAATCCAGAAAATAATCAAATAAATAACGAGTTGACAACAAGAACTCTGTCACCCAACGATTCTATCTTGTCTACAAACCCACGTTTTGTCACGAAAAACCACGCATAAAACGAACCAGAAATGACGCGAAACAGCACGTGCGCCTATACCCAGCGAAAAAGAGAACACAACACGTGAATGGACGTCAGACAGAAGTTAGTGCAGCACACTGTTTGCGCGACAATCAACTGCTAATAAATAATATAAATAAAAACTAGGATTTACCTGGTGTCTTCCACCCGTGCGTTGCTATGATTGACTGTCCTCATGACATCACTAAGATTGAGTTGCGCGACGGCTCTGGATATCTAACAGCCAGGCTAGATATTTTTCTGGGCTCGGCGACGCGTCTGCGAGCGTTTTTGCTGCGTTGTTGGGTCTTTCATACTAACAGATTGGCGACCGTTCATCGTCTCGCTGATCCCCCGCGATTTGCACGCGATGACACCCCTGACCAGTCGGCGAGCTCAACGATTTGCAAATCGGGCATAAATCGGGCTTAAAGTCCTGTAGTGTGAACTTGGCTTTACACGTTAACAACTTGGAATATTTGGCAGACGTTCCCTTTTTTAGATGATCATGCGATGTGGAAGCGCGTCAAAGCTATTGCACGTGAGAAGTCGATGATGATGTCAAAATTAATAAAGGCCGAATAGGCTACATCTGTGAAACTAACTCATGGTGTTGTTGATATATTTTTTAGACTGTTGGTGACCGTACCACGCTTCAGAGCCCTGGTCGGTATGCATTCCCGTTGTGTTTCATATGTTCCGTTTTTCATTTTATTTTGTTTTACATGTTCTGTTGTGTTGTGGCTCAATTTCGGTGTGTTGTATTTATTTAGTCGTGTTGTGGCTTAATTTCGTTTTGTTGTAAACTTGTGTTTGCTTTATCAGTGCCCGCTCTATTGTGCACTACTTGGGCGCCGTAGTATCGACGTTAGCTAACAAAACAGTTTAGTGGAAACAAATCAGATAAACCCAACTGTGCGCATTAATCTTTTCATGATGATACACACTTTCCGTGTCACCCATGATATGGACAGCTGTCTAGCAGTGACAAATAAGATTTTGCAACCTCAGCTTTCCATGGTATGGCGGATCCAAAGAGGGCCTGCATGGTCTGGTCCCATGATTCCGTAAAAACAATGCTTTGACTTTTATTGCGATGTCTACATTCAAATCGCTGTATAGGAGCAATTAAGCAAATAATTTCCAGTGTTCATTTTCTCACTTTTTCCACATAAAGAGAAAACTGAATTACAGAATTTTACGCCTTCAAGGAATGTACTAACAGCAATAGTATCATGGGACAGTTCTGCAATAATATGCAACAGTGACAAATTCATCATGTTCCACCTAGTCATAAGAGTGATGATGATAAAGCATGTTGATATCCAACTCTCTGGTCTGTCAGCAGCAAATGGAAATAGACATGACAGCTCTCTGTGAGTCATGGTAAATATGTTTGTTACTTGATCAGGTCTCCAGGGTCCAGGGGTGTAAACCAGTTCACACCTGCCATAGCTTTTTCCTCAGAATTCCATCTAATTCCATTGTATTGTTCTCATTTAAACAGGTAGATCCACTATATCCTCTGTTACATTTTATTTTAAAAAAAGTTCACTAACAAACAAGATTGTAACATTTTCTTTTACAAACACATTAATAATTTCAGAAACACAGAATCACTTTAATGAAATACTGAAGTGCTTTACAAAACACTGCGATCAACAAAACACTGACACAGATTTCTTTGTCATACAGATTTGTATAACTTGAGTAAATCAGTTTAATTTTAGGATGAACTTTGAGCTTTATAATAAGTGTAACATGTAACTATATGTTTTTTTTTTATATTGCAATATACTTTATCAATTTTAGAAGGGAATAAACTAAACCACTCCTTCTAAACATGACACAACACATACAGTAATAAACCCACATGGAAGGAACAAATTCTTCAGGTATAAGAATGCAGATGTTGCAGAACCACGTCCACCATTGTCAATCTAAGGGAGTGTCATAGAACTGGGAGTGAAGCTTTAAGGGCACTGAAATTGATCCATCAAGTATGCATGGGCAGATTTACAGGAACGAGCACACATTAACCAATCCATTCCACCAATATAAAAACAACAGCAAAAGCAATCTACATACATTTGTACAATAGACGTTTGCTCGAGTTGTTGGGACTACATGATTCATTTTGTTGACAATGAAACTGTGACAGTGGATTTCAATTCCCATGTATTCCCAACATGCTTTGTGCCGGACTGGATCAGGAGGGTAAACGCTGAAATCAGTGAAATGTTAATAATTTCCTATTTATTTACAGTTTTTCTCGATTGTTTACACACATTTCCTGCAAATTTCCCTCATACTGTCAGAACTCTACACACAAATCTAAAAACACACACACAATCGGCAAAATCCCTCAATTCTAGTGAAACTTTACATTTAAAACAAATGTTATATATTCTCAAAATGTTATTTTGTTTTCAAATGACACACACAAACCATCATATGAATAGACATTTATAAGAACCAGTTGAAACACTTGATGTGCTCCATGTAAAACACTATGTTCAATCTAAAACACTTCTCTCGTTCATCATAATGACTTGGGCCCTTTTTTGTTCAGTGTTACACTATGCAGACAATATTACATACATAAGTGTGTTGTAAATATTTGAGAATATTGTTTTTTATACCCAGAACACAAATATATTCCATTTTTCCACAAAACAATGGGAGCATATTCACATTTTGGTACACTCCAGCAACCTAAAGTTGCACATACAGTGGTCTACATACAACACAACAGAAAAAAAATGTGTATGCTGATACAGTAAAAATAAATAAATAAATAAATATCTATGCTGCATCCTCTCTTCGGTTTTGGTATTTCATGCTAAAGCTCTGATTGCTAATTGTAAAACTGTGTGATGAGTCAATGTGCATATCTGAATGGAAGTGTGTTCCTTGCTGAAAACAAGAGATTTTCTGGCATGAAAATTGTGCCATATGCAGAGAATTTGTGTGTAGTGTTTCGAAAACAGGTTGGTGTTTTAGACCTGGTATTTGAGGAGAAAGCAGGAATTGTGCTGTAGTTCAGCAGAATTGGTTCATGGGGTTGGTGAATGAGTTACATGTTGTGGTCATTGTGTTTAAGTACCAGAATTTGTGTGTAAACAATTGAGAAAAACTGTAAGAATGTAAAACATGTCCAATGGAGTACAGGATATTTCAAGCAAAAGGAAAGCCTCAGTAATACAGCTATCAAACCTGTGACTAAGCACAGCCTGGTCAGTAACCTGGATAACAGAAATCCTGAGGGGAAATGAGTGAGAAGGGAATATATATATATATATATATATATATATATATATATTAGAAGAAAAAAATATATATATATATATATATATATATATATATATATATTATTAAAGAAAATTTCAATTGGCATTTAGCAGGCTTTTGCATCTAAGTTTTTCATATATATATATATATATATATATATATATATATATATATATATATATATATATATATATGAATAAATTTATATGCAAAAATATATATATATAAGAGTTCAGATGCAAAAGCCTCTGAATGCCAATTGAATTTTCTCTTCAAATGATCATTTCTATCAAGCTTGTATATATAAGTACAGTAATTTCACTTAAATGACAATTAATAGGTAATCCTTGTTGCCATTTAAGTGAAATTACTGAGCTTAAATATAAGCTTGATAAAAACTGATCATTTGAGAAAGAAAATTTAAAACTGGCACTTAGAGGCTTTTGCATCTGAATCTTCACACATACAAACATCCAGAGCCACCGGTACAGGTGCCGCATTCCCCAGGTCAAGCCACTTTTGAAGCAGCTGACATTGCACCCCAGACCATCACTGACTGTGAGTACTTTACACTGGACTTCAGGCATTTTGGCATTTCCTTCTCCCCAGTCTTCCTCCAGACTCTGGCACCTGGATTTCCGAATGACATGCAAAATTTGCCTTTCATCTGAAAAAAAAAAAATACTTTGGACCACTGAGCAACAGAACAGCTTCTCTGTAGCCCAGGTCAGGCACTTCTGCCGCTGTTTCTGGATCAAAACTGGCTTGACCTTTTCCTGCACACACCTGTGCACAGGTGGCTCTGGATGTTTCTAGCTCCAGACTCAGTCCCTACCTAGCCAATCGTTCTTTGAGATTTGTTTTCATGATAATCGGATGTAAAGAGTTTTATCTCTAAAAACTGTTTAGCGTATAAACAGTATAAACAAACTATAAAGACAGTGCACTTCATGTATACAGACAGGAGCCATCTTAGAAAATAGTCTCGTTCTCGATAAGTCGATCCCCGAACTATTATTCTATTCTGAAGATGGCTCCTGTCTGTATACATGAAGTGAACTGTCTCTATGACGTATCTTCTCATTAAACGGTCTGTACACTTACAAAGTTCTCAAATGCTTTGTTTTGCATGTATGGACCCTCATTATGTTACGGTGTCAGTGTGGGGCTATTTTGAGCCTTGTTTGTGGTATAAACTAGAATTTCTTTTTACTTAGTCAATGCCCCCAGTGCTAGCATTATACGCTAAACAGTTTTTAGAGATAAAACTCTACATTCAATTATCATGAAAACAAATCTCAGAGAACGATTGACTAGGTACCAATGTTTTATTAGACCAAAGGTTCATTGTTCACCAGAGTTCTCCTTTAACATACTGCATTTATTCATGAACCCAAGTAGATGGAACATATTTAGCCATCAACTACAGAGGATGTATTGCATGTTAAAAATCTGATATGTGAAGGGTGAGTTTTCAAACAATCCGTAATAGTGTGTGCACGCACATGAATGTATGGCAAACTCCACCACATTCAAATTAACTGCTAAAAGCTACACAAGTGAAACACTTCTGTATTCACCAAACTTTAAAGCACCTTTTGTTTGTTGAAAATGTGAATCACAACTTCAAAAGTAAAAGACAAGTCAATCCAGCCAAAATGTTTATTCACCAAATTCACTTAAAACTACTGTACATTCAAAAAGAGAGCATTGGCTTGAATGCTAATTTAAAAGCTGTGGTTGTTACACAGTGAAATGTAGCCATAACATGTTAATCTTTCAAAGTTTAAACATTTACTGAAGAGCAGTATGAGCATTAGCTTGATGATTTAAGCCTAGAATAGAGCTGGAGGTTTTGCAGATGATCTGAGGGCTGCATTTAGCTGCTCAGGGTGTGCTTGTCAAACAGGTAACTCCGCCATCCTGTTGTTGCCGGCATCCATCTTAGAAAGGTTGGTGATGTGGTCACCAATCTTCTTGATGGCCTCCACCTGCTCATTCAGGTAGTGAGTCTCCAGGAAGTCACACAGCTGTCAGACAAGAAATCAGAAAATATTTTAGAACATTTAGTTCAATAAATTAGGATGGAATAAAAGCATTAAGGAACAAAGAACATGGACTTACATGAGGGTCTGTCTTCTCAGAGGCAACCTTATGCAGATCCAGCAGAGCCTGATTGACATTCTTCTCCAGCTGAAGAGCGCACTGCATCGCTGGCTCAGTCCATTGTCCCACTCATCGCGCTCAGGTTTCTGGAGAGAGACGAACATGCCAGTGAACACGTGATGCACCCTGCCCCCTCAATTCGAACAGGCCTCTGTAGATATGCATAGAGCTGGTAAGTCCCACCCCTTCAGCTAACCCCGCTGGACCTCTAGGTTGAAAAACCGTCAGTGCAAGTGAATGAGAGAAAATAATTATTTTCTAATCCCGTTTGAATTTTGCATTGAATGTAACAATGTTGTCTGTGAATTTTTTATATAATGTTTCGTGTAAAAGAATGCTACAATTTAGCTTGTAGAATTTTCATACGGTTAGACTTTGTGTGAGAGCACTTTGTGGACTACAACTCTCGACGTGTTTGATATACATCACCCCCACTGAACACACTGGATTCCGCTAAACATGCCTGTGACTTTGGTGCACTTCACCGCCTTCTTTCAGGGAGAGGACTAACTAGTTGAGCGTGGTGAAAACCGTGATTTGTGGAGGGAAAATGTGTTAAGCGGCGACGTCACATATGGGACGTGTAGTCTTTCTCGTTATGTCTATTCCACAACTGCTAGCCAAAGAATCATACAATAAACTGT
Organism: Hybognathus amarus; assembly: GCA_030378365.1. NCBI lineage: Eukaryota > Metazoa > Chordata > Actinopteri > Cypriniformes > Leuciscidae > Hybognathus > Hybognathus amarus. Next base: position 117,073 of record JAQIUQ010007325.1, on the reverse strand, counting down.
CAAACTTGTTACATGAGAAATTATATAAAAAATTCACAGACAACATATGTTACATTCATGGCACAATTCAAACGGGATCAGAAAATAATTATTTTCTCTCATTCACTTGCATTGACGCTTTTTCAACCTAGAGGTCCACTTGGAGTTTTACGGATGGGCGGGACTTACCAGCTCTATAGAGAGCCTAAGTCCCTCCCCTTCTGGTTCGACCACCATGGGACCTTATATTGGAAAATATTGAATGGTAGTCAATGGCGAGAGATAACAAATATTTTGATTTTGTTTAAATTGATCCCTGAATTACACATATGATGTTTGTCAATTTAAAAGACACATTTTAAAGTCAAGAAAGTCGCAGTTTGATGTAAAACTGTTAGATATAAGACTGTGAAAATACGCAATTACAAAGACTACAAACCCCAAAGGCGCACATTTTCTCTCAATGAATGAAGCGAACTTTACTGAGGCTATGTCATTGTTTCTATAGTCTTCCGTTATAATCGTAACGTTACCGTCATGAGTGTGTTGTTCCAGACTGCACACACACAGCAGCTGATCTCGCTCGTTGTTTCGCCTCCTGGGAGATGTAGTTCATTGAGGGTTTTTCACATAAAACTAAAAGTTACTCTTCTGTTTTATGACGAACTGCGACTTTCTTGGCTTTCATAAATATCTTTTAAATTGACAAACATCATATGTGTAATCCAGGACACAGTTCAGACGGAAGTAAAAAAGATAAGTTATCTCTCGCCATTGACTACCATGCATTGTTTTTCCGAAATAAGGTCCCATGAACCGGAAGTGAGAGGGCGGGACTTAGGCTCTCTATGAACCTAAAGTCCACTTTGTCTAGCACATTATTCAATGTCGATGTTACACATTACCTTTACGTCTTGAAGGACAATGCGTCCGCCCCTCTTGTTCTGGAACTCCATGAATTTCTCGGCATGCTCGTGCTCCTCCTCACTGTTCTCCTTGAAAAACTTGGCAAAACCAGCCAGAGCCACATCATCCCGTTTGAAGTAGTGAGCCTATTGGAAACAAAATCGATGGGTTAAGATTATAAACGCTTAAAGCGATGCGGTCACCTATCACGGATTCGTGGCGTCGTAAAAAAGTGACGTAAACGACGAAAAGTAAAAGATTCCAAGCTGCAAGTCTTTTTCATACATGTCGCAACCAAAAGGGAAAACACGGCAAAAAAGACAATTATTAGGCATATGGATTTTTAAAAAAGCTTGAAACTTACCATTGAAGTGTAAGTGTATGAAGCGTAAAGCTCCAAATTGATCATCTTGTTGATCATAGCCTCGCAGTCGCGCTCGTAGTTCTGGCGAATCTGGGAATCCATTTCGGCGGATTTTTAGTCTTTTTTTATCAAAACGTTGGTAAAAAAAAATAATAAATAAGAAAGGAGAATTTTTCAAGGCGAGATCAAAGTTCCGTTCAATCACTGTTGAAGCAAGAACCTTTTGGTATCTTCCTGAAGCTGTGAGCTAGAAGGTGCGCGCATATGTCTCAGATACGTGCACAACATGATGCGTCACTGGAAGCAGCCAATCAAAGAACGATCTGAATGAGGAAGTGGTAAAACAGTCAGCTGACAGTCAGCAGACATTTGAGATACGACAATTTAACGTTTTTCCACTTTTTTAAATAATTAATGGTAAAACTGAATCTATCAGATAAGTGTTTCTACGTAAATGTAGACAATATCAAACCTTTATATTCGATGTAATTTTGTAATTAACCAAAGATTTACCATATTTACATTGTATCAGGGGTGTAAAGCAATTATTTAAATATTTCACTGTAAACCTGATTTAAGATTCGCATTTAAAGTGAGCAATGATAGAAATTATGGAAACGAAATTTAAGCATTTAAGTTTGAATCTTCCATTTTTTACATGAAGGACATAGTGAAATATTATTTAATAAGGCTTAAAAATATTCCATTTCCCTCAACATAATGCTAGTCATGATACTACGTAATGTCACACACCATAGGAACGGAAGCCCTGGAATGATAATTGTCATGGGAGTCTTCCAATAACAGCCACATGAAGTTGTTTGTTCACTTGGTAACAGCCTTCGGCTACAGGTGAGGTCACAGTGACTAAGCATTTTGTATTATATATTGGAGAGGACAATGTAGTGTGTGTCAGCATAAAAAAATGTACACTCACAAGACATGGAATTGTGCTTTCTCAGAGTGACTCAGCAGCTTTTCCCCATTCGTGACTACGCTTGAAACTTTAATGAACTTGGCCGTGGCTGAGTCTTATTTCAGCTTTGTTGTAAAAAGCTTTTAGTTTCAATATAGAATGCCAAATTGTTGTTTTAATATCAGTTTTTTTTATACATGTTTAAACGGCTTTTGAGTAGTTCTAAGAATAGATGTCGTCAATATCATTTTGTGAATGGGCGGCAATACTCTATGCTACAAGTATGTTAAGGCTTGGATTGCTATTTCTTTCAGTTTAGTAGCAGAGAGACACATTTTAGACCAGTTTTCTGATCATTTAATCTTTTTAATTACAGATTTCATTTAAGTAACTAGATCCATATAGTGACAACCATATCAAGACCCCTCTCATATGACATCAGGGAACTGAAATTCACTGCAATATGTAAGAGCACACAATGTGTTTTACAAATAATTGTTAGTTCTGTACAATAATGGCAATTTGTTATTATTATTTTAACACTGTAATAAAACCTGATTACTGTACTGAAACAAGTTAGACTAGTTATAACAGTTATTTATTTGTCAGAATACAACTGTCCATCATAGGATACTAACAAAAAGTGCTCTTTCTTAACAAGACTTTCTGTAAGTGAAAAATGTTCTTGTAACACCCCCGGCCACTCTTTATTGTCTAAATGGCTTGTGTGAAAACTTAACAGTATCTACCACTGCTCCCTCACCTCCTAAAACTGAATGATAAGTGCTTTTATGCAGAAGGGATCCATATACTCTTCCAAACCACAGCCTTCCTCCAAAGTTCTTCTTGAAGAGAGGGATTTGAGCTGCTCCAGTTTCGGCCTGCATCCTTCTCCTCTTCCTCTTCACAATGTAGCCACAAACGTTTAAGGGGACTGATACAAGAGTACTGAAGAAACTGACAGCCCTAAAAAGAGAAGTTTCATATATAACCAATAAGACCAGTGCTGAGCAGTCAAAATAGCTTGTATGGTTATACAGATCTATATAACAGAAAATTAATAATGGACTTCACCATATTTGCAATATCATGTCTCTGCCAATGTCAGTTACACAGTTTTTCCATTCTCTATATCTCAATGCCCCCTTCTCCCATTTTAAGTGTTTTAAAAACAAGTCCTCTCACCTCTTTACTTCCCCAATACCAAATGCTTTGAATCACACTGTGGTTGGCAAGTGCATGGGTTAGTTGATCTCTGCCCCCTGTTATTATGCTGACCAGACCGGCAGGGATATCAGAGGCCTGCAGGACCTTTGAGCAAACAAATAGAAGTTGAAGACTTTACAAACAAAGAATTGAAATGTGGACATTTATCCTGAAAACTGATCGTTAATGAAGGCAGCAGTGGGTGTGAAGGGTCTCCTGCTATCACTTTAAAAGGTAACACTTTACAATAAGGTTCATTTATTAAACATTAGTTAATGTATTAACTAACATGAACTAACTGTATGAGCAATACATTTGTTACTGTTTTTGTTAATCTTTGTTAACACAAATCCAGCTGCATTAACTAATGTTATCAAGATTTTAATAAAGTATTAGTAAATGTTGAAATTAACATTACCAAAGATTAACAAATGCTGTAGAAGTATTGTTCATTCTTAGTTAATGTTAACTAATTAACCTTATTGTAGAGTGTTACCCTTTAAAATACATATACAAAAGTGCGATTGATAAAATACTGTTACCTAATTTTTACCTATAAAGCCCTGAACGGTCTAACTACAAACTAATGGAGCATCACGCTCTTTAAGGTTACAAAATGCTGGAATTTGGATAGTACCAAGGATATCAAAATCTATTAAAGAAGGTGGAGCTTATTTGAATTTGGCTCCTAAAGTCTGGGAATCCTTCCTGATAATGATCAGGGCTCAGACTGCATTCTCAGTCTCTTCTACATAAAAGAAACATATCTTTAGCTGAGAATTTACTTTATGCTTTCCATAAACATGTTCTATAATTATATCTGATGAAACATCACCAAATACAGTAGTCAAAATTTGAAGTGGATCAAAACCTTTCATCAAAGTTATACATGAATTTTGAACTATACCCGTTCTTGTCTTAAGACAACTTTGATTAGTTGGTGGTAAGGTGTTCCTCACGCATTATTAAAACACTTCACACAGCGAAATCCGTTTGAACAGTTGTTTTTGTCCATTTAATGAGATGTTACAGTTTTTACATTGCATTGGTTCTATGGTAAGAACCATATATTCCCACCACCTGTCTCTTTCTGATTAAACCCAATTCAGTTTAAATACCATGTGATGGAACAGGTGTGGCTTTCACCTGCACCACAGAAGCACACTGCCATCTAGTGGTGGAACAAATTACATTTGGCTCCTACAATCCTTATATTGTAATCATTACGAGCACACGATGCAATTTCTGCCAAACACACTTGTTTTGTTCGCTAAATACATGAAGTTAACAAACCACAAAACATGTTCTCTTACGAGAGGTTCTCTCGTATCTGCGTAAGCTAGCTTACGCTACGGGAAAGATTCTTCTTTGCCGAACAATTGAAGCCAAAAAATTTTATAATTTGTAATCATTGTCAACGCACTTCTCAGGTGCAGGACCTAGAGCGGGCTAACTAGCAGGCTCATTGGTTCGTTTCTGGGAAGTGCTCAAACCAATCGGAGAGCGGCGCTGAACCTGCGCCCAATGAGCGGACGACGCTCGCTTATTACGTCAAAGCCCGCTGAAAGGGGCGTGGCTTGAGTGTATATAAGCACTCTCCGTGGTTTGGAACAACGATTCATTTTGATTCAGCGATCTAATCGCCTGCCGTTGCAAGACTGAAGCCGTCGTCGTGACAAGGCACCTTCTAGCAAGCAAGAAGCCTGAAGAAGCCGGCCCCTGCCACCTTCAGCCGCCTCAGCGAGCTAGCGCCGTCCGACGACTTCCACTTGCTCCATCACAAAAGAGCGTGAGCGTCTCTTAAAGATGTCTCGCATTTCCTGCGGCTCATGCCGCGCACCGCTCGAAGACGGAGACCGCCACCTCATCTGCCCTCTCTGTCTCGGGCTCTGAACATGCGGAACTCGCCCTCGCCGATGGAGGATGCTCTCTCTGCGAGGCGCTGACAATGTCTTCCCTGCGGGCAAGACTCCTCACCGCCAAATCCGCCCAAGCCGCGCCGCCTCCGACTTCTCCGCGGAAGAAGCGCCGCTCTCAGAGGCCGCCGGAACCTGCGATGGCTGTGTGTGGGCCGCAGCCGCCGCCCCCGACCACTCTCTCTCTCTCTCACCCGAGCTGGACCCCCCACTTGCCGCCGAGTGGCCGCTCTGCAGCGTCCCTCCGACTCTGAGGAGGAGAGAAGAGTCCGCCTTCGCTGCACCGCTCTGAACAGCGACGAATGGTCTTCACTGGGCTCTTCGGCGTCATGCTCCGCGGGACCCCGCTCCGGCATCGAAGAGGACCTTAATGCGCCTCCTGACTCTTGCCGTCGAGCGTCTGGGATACAGCGATGCCGCCCGTCGAGATCTGGTCGCCGCTCACTTGTGCTCGCCCTCCGCTGGATGGCGATCCTCCCTAAGCTTCCTTCTAAAGCTTGCAGAGCGTCCTCTACCTTCCACACCCGCGCCTATGCAGCCGCTGGCCAGGCCGCTGCAGCGCTGCACTCCATGTCGGTTCTCCAGGTGCTGCAATCCGACCTGTTGAGTGACATAGCGCAGAATGAGAGAGAAATCAACGGCCGTGCGCTCAACGACTTAAGATGCGCTACGGACCTCTCCCTTCGCGCCACCAAAGCTGCCGCTCAAGCGCTGGGAAGATGCATGGCCATCCTCTGTGTCGCCGAGAGACACTTGTGGCTCACGCTCACGGACATGAGCGCGAAGCTGAGCGCGCTGTCTTCCTCAACGCGCCCGCTCACCCTCTGGCCTCTTCGGATCTGCCGTCACGGGCATCGCAGAACGCTTTTCCGAGGTTCAGAAAGCCACCCAGGCCATGAATTCTGTTCCTGCCTCGCCGCGGTAACACTTCTGCAGGCCGCTCTCCGTGAGCCCCCTGCCAGAACGCCTCAGACACGCCGCCCGCAGCAAGCTCAGGCCCATCCCCAGCACAGGCAGAGCGGCCGCCCTCGCTCTCGCTCCGACAGCCGACGCAGAACAGGCTCCCCAAGCGCCCCGCCCCAAGGTCACGCTGAAGCCTGATCAGCAGAAGTCCGCCTAGCACTTCTTGGGAAAAGACGGCTTCTTTCCGCCTGGCCGGACCGCCGTCAAAGTTTCACCCTCTGTTAGTCCCCGAACCTTCAGCGAATCTCGCCGAGACAAGCCGCGTGACTCGACCCGCTGCGAGCGACAAACAGCCGTTCTCACGGCTACCCAGAGAGTTCACATAAAGAGCATAAAAGCCTCAAGTGTAAAAAATGTGACCACAAGCACGTGTTCACTCACACTTTCTCCCGTGCCCCCACAGAGTTCACTCCCACTCAGCGGCCTCCGTCCGCTCGGGTAGCAGAAAGCATAAGCACGCCCTCAAGCAGCGCGTGTCCCCCCCTCTGCTCGCTCTGTATCACGGCCCATAAGCTCCTCTCTGAGTGCAAATCCCGTTGCCACACACAGTTTACACGAGCACACACACAGTGTCCAGCCCGTTACATGCAGCAACCGGGACAGCACGGCCATTCAGCCTCTAGCAATATGCTTCAAAGCGTGGGAAGCCATTCCCGGCATATCCCGTGGGTACTAAGCATTTTAAAAGACGGCGTATCAGTTACAGTTTCGCCTGCCGCCGCCGCGTTCCCGCGCCCGGCCCCTTTCTGTGGTCAGCCCAGCTGCCGCGAGCACGCTCCGCACAGAAATATCGAAACTGTTAGCAAAAGGCGCGATAGAGAGAGTCCCTCCACCCAGAACCGAGCTCGGGATTTACGGCCGTTATTTTCTGGTCCCCAAGAAAGACGGCGGCCTCAGGCCGAATTCTCAGACCTCAGATTTCTGAACAAAGCTCTCATGACGAGATCATTCAGAATGCTGACGGTCAGGAAACTCCTCGCACATGTGCGCCAGGGGGATTGGTTCATCACCCTAGATCTGAAAGATGCTTATTTTCAGATTCAAATACACCCTCGTCACAGGCAGTTTTTAAGCTTCGCCTTCGAGGGCCAGGTTTTATCGATACGCCGTTTTCCCGCTCGGCCTTTCCCTTAGCGCCACGCACGTTCACGAAATGTATGGGCATGCGGCGCTCGCCCCCGTCGAACCCAGGGGATGCGCATTTTGAATTATTTGGACGATTGGCTGATACTAGCACGTTCCAAAACAGAGCTTCTGTCGCACCGTACAGCTCTTCTCGCTCATCTGGAAGCGCTGGGCCTCTCTGTCAACTGGACAAAGAGCGTTCTCCAGCCCAGTCAAACTATCTCTTTTCTGGGGATAGACCTGGACTCTACCACTATGAAAGCACGCTTATCCGCTCAGCGCACACGCCGCTTGCAGCGTTTAGCCGCTTCGTTCCAGATGAATACCCGCGTTCCGGTGAAAACCTTTCAGAGAATGCTGGGTCACATGGCCTCAGCTGCAGCCGCGCTACAGCTAGGTCTTTTACATATGCGCCCCCTCCAATTCTGGCTAAAGACCCGTGTACCCCGCCGCGAGTGGACCACGGGCCGCCAGCTAATCAGAGTCACTCAGGCATGCATTTCTGCACTACAGCCTTGGACGGTGACCGATTGAGTTTCAACGGGGCGTCACGATGGGGACCTCCTCTCACCGGAAGGTAATCTGACAGACGCATCCAACACAGGCTGGGGTGCGGTCTGCGAGGGCTCACCGGCCTCTGGCCGATGGTCGGATTCGGAGACCCCTTTTCACATAAACTGTCTCGAGATGCTCGCGGTCGAGTATGCACTGTTGCAATTCCTCCGCGCATCCAGGGTCACCACGTCCTGATTCGTTCAGACAACATGACTGTGGTATCCTACATCAACCGTCAGGGCGGGGTCAGATCCAGGAATCTCTTCCTGCTGACACGCCGCATTCTAGTTTGGTCCCAGAGTCATCTGCTCTCGCTCAGAGCGACGCATGTCCCGGGACACCTGAAACGACGGTCCAGACATTCTATCCAGGAACCTTCTCTCTCCAGGAGAATGGTCCCTGAATCCTCTTACAGTCCAATCACTGTGGCGCCTCTTTGGCAGAGCGGAGATAGATCTCTTTGCGACAGAAGAGAACTCGGCACTGTCCGATATTCTTCTCGAAGAACGAGGACGCGCTGAGCGCTAGAATGGCCATACCGCCCCGCTCTATGCCTTCCCTCCCATCTCCCTGCTACCGCAGGTCATTCAGAGAATCAGGGAATTTCGCCACCCGGTGCTCCTCAGTAGCCCCGCGTTGGGAGAATCAGATTTGGTACCCGGAGCTCACACAGCTGTCTCAGACAGCCCCGTGGCCCATCCCGGTCAGAGCAGATCTCCTCTCTCAAGCCCGCGGCACAATCTGGCATCCCCACTGAGAGTTCTCAACGGGCCTCGAAACTCATCACCCGACCCGACCTGGCCCGTGGCTTTGAAGCCCGACCCCCGATGTAACCCGACACATCAACATGAATTATCCGCCCGAACCCCGGCCCCGCGGCCCGAATCGGACGCGCCAAGGCATTCTCACCCCCAAGGCGTCACCTAACTGACGCCTTGGGAAGCATTTGACCAAGCTTCAACATCTGACGCTTTGGGGCGCCCTCTCAGCGTCAGTCCATGATGCCCTGAGGATTGCGTGTAACCCCACCCTACCCCAGACCTAAACCTAACCGCGTCATCCAACTGACGCTGAAGGAAAGCGTCAGTTAGATGACGCTGTAGGATCGCGTCATGAACTGACGCCAAAGGGCGCCCCAAAGCGTCAGATATTGAAGCTTGGTCAAAGGTGACGAGTTGGGGTGAGAATGTGTCACGCGCACGCGTTCTGAGTACAGTCTATTGCCGTTGCAGCGTCTATTCATTCCGGTGAAATCACAAAATAAAATGAGCACAAACTTAGAAAGGTTGACTTACTAGTCCATCAAAAAGATCGCCAGGTCAGCATCACCGTTGCATCCATTGCTGCTTTTGAGCTCGCGCCAATGAGTATAAAGCTCTGACCGAGAGCGGGACTCCTGTCAGGTTTCTCACGCAGTCAGATTCTCTTTTCCTTTTCCTTGTCTTCCGACCGCGTTTTGAAACTAGCAGGCGGGCTACGAGTTTTGAAACAAAATAGACCTAGCCTACAAACATAATCATATGCTTATAATAGGCATCGTGGAGGAAGATCAGTGCGTCCACAGTGGATAGACTGAGGCGTGTTCTCCTCTCTGCCAGCCACCCGCGATGGACTTTGCACGCAGCAGCCAGACTTTCTTTACGGTGAACAGCAGCGATGATTATAATAATTTGTTTGTTTTTTTACTGGGTGGAAAGATTAAGCCCGAGGTTTGACTCGACCCGAGTCATTTGCTTATATTTTCGACCCGAACCCGGCCCGAACCCGCGGGTCCCGTCGGGTTTGTCGGGCCGAACCCGACCCCGTTGAGAACTCTTAATCCCCACCCGCAGCGCTGGGCGCTTCATGCATGGGTGACCAACGATTACACGTTGATTTGCCAGAGGGAGTCTTGAATACGATCAAACACGCTAGAGCGGCATCTACCAGAAAGCTCTATGCGGCTAAATGGTCTGTATTTTCAAAATGGTGCACCGAAAAGAATTTGGACCCCCTTAAGTGTGAGGTCTCTTCTTTGCTTTCCTTCCTTCAAGATATGCTGGACAAGGGCAGAACCCCATCCACCCTGAAGGTTTATGTGGCAGCCGTCGCGGCCTTCGTTGGTCCCCGACGCGCCCAGTCTATTGGCAAAGACGAGCTGGTTATCCGCTTCCTCAGGGGAGCCAGGAGGATGAACCCCCCTCGCCCCCCTCGGTGCCGGTTTGGGACCTTTCAATAGTCCTCGAGGCCTTGAAAGCCCCCCTTTCGAACCGCTCGAGTCTATTGACCTCAAATATCTCTCCCTAAAAGCCGTTTTTCTGATCGCTCTTGCCTCAGTTAAACGAGTGGGCGACATTCACGCGCTCTCTTCGAACGCGTCGTGTCTCCGAGTTTGGCCTAACGACTCCGTCGTCATTCTCAAACCCAGACACGGATATGTGCCTAAGGCGATTGGCACCCCATTTAGAGCACAGGTGATATCCTTATCGGCTCTGCCCACCTCTGATAGCGAGCCCAATGCCAACCTCCTCTGCCCGGTCCGGGCGCTGAGAGCGTACATTACACGCGCTGCCACGTTCAGACGTTCTGAGCAGCTGTTTGTGGCGTTTGGGGACGCACAAAAGGCTTGGCCGCTTCTAAACAAACACTATCCAGATGGATAGTAGACGCTCATCGCCTCCGCCTATGCGGCTAAAAATCTGCCTTGCCCGCTCGGCGTCAGGGCTCACTCCACTCGAGGCATGGCCTCCTCGTGGGCTTGGTCCTGTGGTATTTCTATTCATGATATCTGTGTGGCCGCGGGCTGGGCTTCCCCGTCCACCTTTATCAGATTTTATAACTTGGAAGTACCGGCCTTACAGGCTAAATTACTAGCGGTCTAACCCGCCGCAGCGTCTAGCCACGCTTTATGGGGAATCCTTCAACCGGCTAGCCCCTTGATCTTCCCCCTCCATTCTATGGAAACTTCCTATACTATGGCCCGCTATGCCGGCCGCCTCTTTAGGCCTCATATTCTCATATAAACGGCGTCTGCCCTTTATTATTATTTCTCCACTATTGCTCCCTCCACCCTCCCGGGGATGCTTGTGGTGACTGACCGGGCACGGCGTTGACCAGGGGTTCCCGTAGCGTAAGCTAGCTTACGCAGTACGAGAGAACCTCTCGTAAGAGAACGAATCGGTTACCTAACGTAACCTCGGTTCTCTCTAGATGAGGGAACGAGATTGCGTTCCCGGCTCGTGCCCGCTCTGAACAGCGATTCGCTTCATCACTATAAATCGTTGTTCCAAACCACGGAGAGTGCTCATATACACTCAAGCCACGCCCCTTTCGGCGGGCTTTGACGCAGAAGCAAGCGTCGTCCGCTCATTGGGCGCGGGTTCAGCGCCGTTTTCCGATTCGGTTTGAGCACTTCCCAGAAACGAACCAATGAGCCTGCTAGTTAGCCCGCTCTAGGTCCTGCACCTGAGAAGTGCGTTGACAATGATTACAAATTATAAAAATTTTTGGCTTCAATTGTTCGGCAAGAAGAAATCTTTCCCGTAGCGTAAGCTAGCTTACGCAATACTCGTTCCCTCATCTAGAGAAACCGAGGTTACGTTAGGTAACCGATTTCGTACTGTATTATAGCTGTATATTACTGCCATATGAACATTATTTACATTTAAAACGTAAATAAACATTTTCGGTAAAGCTGCTTTGAAACATGATGGCGTATTGCATTCACTTGAATAAAAAAATTGACTTGTTTTCTGAATTAACGAGTAATTTTCTTAGAAATTTTTTGCTCTGTTTTCTGAATTAATCAAGTTAAATTTTTCATGAGAATTTTTTTTTGCTCTGTTTTTCTGAATTAACGAGTTAATTTTTCATGAGAAATTTTTTTTTCTCTGTTTTTCTGAATTAATAAGTTAATTTTTCATGAGAAAAAGTTTTTGCTCTGTTTTCTGAATTAATCGAGTTATTTTTTCATGAGAAATTTTTTTTGCTGTGTTTTTCTGAATTAATGAGTTAATTTTTCATGGAAATTTGTTTTGCTTTTTTTCTGAATGAAAAAATTTTCTTATGAAAAATTAAGTCATTAATTCAGAAAAACAGAGCAAAAACTTTTTTTCTCATGAAAAATTAAGTCGTTAATTCAGAAAAAAGAGCAAAAACTTTTTTTCTCATGAAAAATTAAGTCGTTAATTCAGAAAAACAGAGCAAAAACTTTTTTCTAATGAAAAATTAACTCGTTAATTCAGAAAAACAGAGCCAAAAAAATTGTTCTCATGAAAAATTAACTCGTTAATTCAGAAAAACAGAGCAAAAAAATTCTCATGAAAAATTAACTCGTTAATTCAGAAAAACAGAGTAGATTTTTTTTTCTTCAAGTGAATGCAATACGCCACAGTAGAAGCAACATGTTCTGTGAAAAGTACTAAAATTAATTGAGTTGTTTTGTTTTATTTAAAAAAATTGTAGCATACCTGTATGAATTCAAGAGCTGGAAGAGGGTATTTTTCACTTGGCACCATGACAACAGCATTTCCCATGGCAACAGCTGCCGCCAGCAGAGACACCAAAGAGAGCAGAGGTTTAGAGCTGGGGAGAATCACTCCCAGCACTCCTGAAAGCCTCAGGAGTTGACAGGGCAGAGCCAGACTGGGGCGGGAACTTTAATTAGATGGACAAGCAGTTAGAAAGCAGGCACATTAAATCTGGGGTTAATCGAATAATCATCCAACAACACCATGTGTTCTTACTGGAGTTCCCCCTGTTCTTTATCACAGCGTGCAGCCCAATCAGAGAGCCTGGAGATGCTGAAGCTCCACCTCTTTCTCTGCCTCTTCAAATGAGATGCCGGTTTGAGTTTGGATTGATACAGCCATGTCCAGCCTCCTCTTATCCAGACTGTCAGCCAGTGAATAAATGGACTGAGAACGTGTAGCAGGGCTCTTCTTCATCCACCTGCAAAGTGGAGCATCAAAAAAGGTTGGCATAATAACTGGTCCATATGGTTTATTTTCAAACAAACAGGAACTTTTCCATATGCTCTTACCCAGGCTGGACTTTAGTGGCGGCCTCTACTGCATTCCGGACATCCTTCCTGCCTCCATCTGGGCAGTGAGCCAGAACAGCACCCCCAGGAGCCAACACTGACCTGCTGCAGCCCGAGTCAGCTTTACGCAACTGACCACTCACTAACTGTGGGTAAAAGCGAGGGACACTGCAAGAGAGAGAGAGAGAAAAAATAGAAATTGGTCACAGAAGAAAGCAATAGACGGTCTGAGTTTAGAATACATCAGGAATGGTCATTTAGCATGCCACCCTATAATCACATTACATGTTTTTTTGCTATTGATAAAAGATTGCACATTCAATTCCCGTAGGTATCTTTTATTTTATTTTTTTAAGTAATATCAGTGGATAAACATTTGGAGGCTGGGTGGATATTATTGTGTGATTTGATTTACTTGACCTGTAATAATAATAATTCATTACATTTATATAGCACTTTTCTCAGCACTCAAAGCGCTTAACATAGAAGGGGAATTCTCCTCAACCAGTACCAAGTACTGTACAGTTATCATCATTCATTCTGCTAAAAATTGACTTCTAGAAGGTGAAGAGTTTTTTTTTAAAGGTACCGTTCTTCAAGCTTTTTTGAAGCTTTGATTGTGTTTACAATGTACAATATAACAATGTGTTCATGTTTCACATGAAAAAAAAAACAGTATTTTTCACATAATTTACTTCTCTGTATACAGCTGTTTTCACTGTCCAAAAAAATGGCCCGATGACTTCCTAGTTCTATGAAGTCCCTCCTACAGATAAACGTAACGAGTTCTGATTGTGCCAGCGGTTACTGTGTTGTGATTCGACAGCAGCTTATCACACGTTGCCCGAAAGGTCACACCTCTTAACCATAAATTGGAGATGGATGCGCATGCAAGTGGGAGCGCAACAAGACCACGCCCTTTTTTGTGTATTCCTTTGGGCAGAGATTAGTCAAAAAACGGTTATAATTACGTCATTAAAAAAGAAAGTAGAGGGATGTAGTCCAAACAGGCCGTTCGCTGTATGCTTTGAAAGGGGACTTCTGTTAAATAAAATATCTCGCTGAAGCATTGAACTTTGAGTTTTATAATTTTACAGCTATTACTTATGCTCTAACAGCAACATTACACACTAACTAAAGTTAGAAAAATGGAATTGCGAAAGAACAGGACCTTTAATAGCAGACCATTTATCATATTTCTATGCTGCAGACAGGTAGTAAGTGAAGTGTGAGGAATTATATTGAACTAACTAGTACACGAAGCTGATCAGAAAATGGTTCAGCAAGTCACAATTCATTTAAAAAGAGGGGTGAGTGGAAAGTCCCACACAATCAGCTGCTGGTTTTGCCAGATATAGTAACAAGAGGATCTTGCAAAATATTATGATTTTTGGTACAGGGACGGTGACAAATAACCATATAACTTTCTTCACTAGGAAAAATGGTTCACTGAAAGGTTCCTTTTGGGAACCCAAAATTGTTGTTCTTCTGTTACATCGCAGCAAAATCCCCAGCCTTAAAATTTAGAAAAAAAGTAAGTCATAGAATTATAAAAAGGATATTGAGATACCACTTGTGGACATCGAAGAGTGCCTTTTCACGTTTTTGGATGTTCACCATTGACATAATAATGCAACAAGGGTTGCTAAAGCCAACAGCTATTACTAACAGACATATTGTTTTCTCTACAAAAAACAAAAACAATAATAATGTTGCGGCCATCTTTCTAAAGCCTAAAGTCTAATGACCCTATAGAGATGAGGTGTTAGCGCTAAAATCTGAACTCAATTAAATTGAAATACAGATCATATTTAGATGTTTATACCAGCTGGAACAGGTCTGTTTGTGTTGAAAATGTATGACATTACCTACTAAACCTATATTCATTTCTCAGTTCACTGTTAAACTATGAGCCACAATACACCCACCTGGAAGGATCAAATCCTTCAGGTATCATGAAGTTGGATGCCACAGAGCCAAATGCAGCATAGTTGATCGAGCTGGGACTGGAGCGGGGAGGGAGGGTGAAAGCGATGGCCGAAGGAACTGATACAGCCCCTATAAAGGAACGGAAATCACAGAGTCAGACATTCTGAACTAGACACTTCTAGACAGAAAAATAGTATGAAAAACCAAAAGGAACAGAAACAAAGGCGGACACACCACGTAAGCCCATTCTTAGCCCATGAAATGTCACTTCATGCAATTCTTATACCTCTCTGCCTCCATCGGTGCAGTTCCCGCTCTCCCTCCGTCCGCATATAGGCAGTGCGGGATCCATTACAGAATGACAGTTCACCCACACCGATCCCAAGCACAGACTACAGACAAAGAAAAAAAAGAGGGTGTGAGAGATAAAGGAAGAGAAAATGAGACCAAGACAACAAACAGATGACCAAATATGTGACCAGACATGCACCTCTTTGCAGACTCTAAAGCCAGAGTCAAATCTTCAGTCCAGATGGAGGCAGCCTGACCATAAGGACTGTGATTTCCTACACACAACAACAACAAAACGTCCAACTTTCAAGTATATAGACAATATTCTTCATATAAATCATATGTTTTTTTTTCATTTCAGCCTTACCAAGAGCAACTCCCTCAGCAGAGCTCCTGAAGGATATGAGAGGCAGAACAGGGCCCGGAGGAGGTGAAATCACAGATTTGCAAGAGGGAGCGAGTCCACATAGTACAGTAGGAGGGTAGAGACCTCCAGTAGAAGGGGGATGACACGACTGGATCAGCTACAATATGTAAAACAATAAGAAATAAAAAAGATAAGCAAGATATACAATATGTGCTCAAATGTTTGTATTGGTGACATATTAAATAAAAAATCC
This sequence comes from Hybognathus amarus, assembly GCA_030378365.1. Lineage (NCBI taxonomy): Eukaryota > Metazoa > Chordata > Actinopteri > Cypriniformes > Leuciscidae > Hybognathus > Hybognathus amarus. The sequence continues at coordinate 101,283 of JAQIUQ010007325.1, read as the reverse complement.
ACACACTGTTGCCCCCTCCTGCTGTGCCTCCTGAACAACAACATCTATAAGGTTTCTGTCAGTCTCAGTGACAAGAGAAACACATTTCATTCCAGCCATTCTCAACTTCAGCCTCGCCACAACACTGTCCAACACTGATTCCTGCACACAGAGCACCCACTGGAACTGGAGAAGAGAGAGCAAAAAAGATCATTATTATTATATCTTTGTATGACTCTGCTGCAGTGGTTGCTGAAACCGGTTATATATTTATATATTGGATTTGGAACAGTTAGGAATTTTAAATGTTATTGAAAGAAGTCTCTTATGTTTTCCACAGCTGCATTTATTTGATCAAAAATACAGTAAAAATCGCTCACATCTCTCTTCTTCTTAAAGGCCAGCTCTATCACTCCATCCACAGCACTGTCGAGGTCTGCCCGAATCAAATATGATAAAAGGGCACACAGAGCTTTGTGAGAGAGAGAAAGACATGGGGACTCCCAGCCAGCCACTGCTTTAGCCACAGCTTCTCCAGTCTGCTTGCATCCACAATAGGTCAGGTAGTTCACTTGTGGATTTTGAGCCAGTTTGGCAGCCAGTGCTTCACTGCCTGTCACCACATTTAACACTCCAGCAGGGATTCCAGCCTCCATGAACAGCTGAGCCAACAGAAGGGCGGGAAGAGTAGTAAGTCTTGCCAGGCACTACAATAACAGCATTGCCTAGAAAATAAATATAGAAAGGCAAATAATTAATAGTTTGATTTGCACCCTCACCTCTGGTTTACTAGCCGCTTACATTTAGGAGCAAAAGCTCATCCTAATAAATTATAAATTTTTAAAATCGAGGGCTGTGCAAAGATTAATTGTGATTAATCACATCCAAAATAAAAGTTTGTGTTTACATAATATATGTTTGTGTGCATGCATAAATATTTAAGAATTATTTGCAAGTAAATACTGTCTATATATGTATATTATATAATTATATATTATATTTATTTATATATCATTATATATTGTATTTATATATATATATTATATATATATATATATATATACATACATACATGCATACATAATCTATATTAAATCAGTAAGAGGTAAACCAATAACGAAGATGTAAGAACCCTACAATTTTACAGTAACAATGTTGAAAACACTGTCAAAACTGAGGATAAAAAACATTTATAATGTCATTTCTGCTGTTAGTGCAACTAAAAAGAACAGTCAAAATTGTAGTTTACATGTGGCTGAGCCAGGAAATTACATGTAGAAACATGTCTGATTTTTGAATCCTGTTAACAGAAGTTAACCTACAAATGGCTTAAATGCAGATGACTGTGAGATTTCCTCAAGTTGTTTGAATCAGATATAAGACTATCTCAAGACAAGAAAGTGTCTGTTTAAAGAAAAACTTACCCATAGATAGGGCTGGTAAAACTTTCAGCATAAGAAAATATACAGTGCAGTCATCTGAAACTACCACGACACCTAGTGGAGTAAGCAAAACATGACATCAGACTCACCATCATGCTTCCTGCTTGTTTTCTCACAAGTCAATTACACAGGCCTCGTTACACTAAGGGTATGTTTACATGGTAATGATGTTCTACGAATGGAGATGTTTTTCCTTTGCAGTTTTTGTACTTTGCACATTGTAAGAGACACTATGCGCCTATAGACTGAACACATAATACACGTGCGTAGGATGTCACCGTTTTCATAAATTCTCATTTTTGTAGTTTACACTGAGATGATAATGGTATTGGCTTCAAAAACTTGCACTTTGATCACGTTTTCAAGCATTTTTCAGGCCCCAAAACGCCATTGTTGTGTAAATGAACGGCCACAGCGCATTAAAAGTTTTCACGAAACAGTGCTGTGTAAGCAGCCACTAATACATTTTTCATTTAAAAATGCATCTTTTCTCTCCGTTTCACACTTCTGTCCACAGTGAGATTCTTTTTTTTTTATGAAAACGCTCTCCCAAGTGGATGAATTTGAAAACGATGTTTGCAAGTTGTAGTGTGGACTCTGAAAACTTGATGCTTTTGAAAACGATGACATATTGCATCCGAGAGAAATGGGCATCAGTTTGGTTTGAAATGTGTTGGGGTCAGAGGTTCTGGGTTCTAATCTGCACTCGTACAGTTTTTTTTTTATTTCATCCTCATTAAAAAACGAGTATGTTTATCAGTGGTTGTATATCAAGCAGGGAACACGTTTGTGTGCATTTTACTTTGTGATATTACCAGAACGAATAGAGTCTCCGTGACGGATTAAAGCGTGCATTTTTGTGAAGACTGTGAGCGGCAGCGTAAGCCACAAGAGAACACTGTATCCATTTTTGTATCCAACACTATTCATTTATCACACACACACACACTGAAGACACTGAAGCACGTGCGAAACTATCATCATGACATAAACACGCAGAAAATCAAAAGGTCTTTGCGGCAACCTGTCAAAATAAAAGTTTGGTTAAACGTGACAGAAATATATAACTATTGTACAGTAAAATTTAAATATGTCCTAATGTAAAAATACACCAACACTAATTCAATAAATGATGCATTTTTTAAACAAAACTGAATTTAAGGAATAATCCATGTTTTAATTAACAGTAAAGCTCATTGTGCCGCATGTTATTTTACAAAAAGTTTATGATAAATGATACAATTTCCAAAACATGATCATATCAAGAAGAAGTGGATTAATTTCATGAAGAGCCACCTTGATGGAGAGCTGAGGATCACCACCAATACCCGCCTCTGTAGTGATCATTTTATACAGAATAGTTTTATAAACTTTCGTCGGAGACAACTAGGATTCACTGATAATCTGCTGTAACTGGTGAATGGGGCCGAACCGACTTATCTCCCAGAGAATAATACTAATTTTTTCAAGATTTTGTTAGCTTATTTTATTTACGTGGTGGTTTTTTTATCATTCAAATTTGGCTGGGTGGCTAATAACACATTTTCCTGTGGGGTGACAAACTCAGAACACATACTTATATTTAACTTTACGGGGACTTTAAACATTTTTCAGATGTGGATGAGCAACTTTAGGAAAACGCTTGAAAACACCAGCGCAGACAGGGAGCCTTTTGAAATTAAAGTGTAGACTTAGCCACATTTTCTCCCTTTTTTATGAATTCTGTCTCTCAGACATATATAATCAAATAGACATGCATATACCATGTGGGGTCCAATCAGGCATGAGTGTGTCTCGTAGTTGAGCCCAGCTGGCGTAGTATTGGGCCAGTCTAATGAGCGTCGTAGGAGAGGTAGAAGACTGAGAGAGCTCACACAGCTCAGATACACACTGACTGTGTCTTTGCAGAACACTCGCCAACCTAGGGAATAATAACAATGTATTATTTATGTTTTATTAACGATGTAAACTTGACAGGTTAATTATTTATGACATTATTTCGAGTAATGATCTAGTACTTGAGTAAGACTTTGGCTCTTTGGTAACAGCTCAGTTCCCTCCAGGTTTTGAAGCCTTGATCTGCAGAGGAGACAGCAGCAACAACATCCTCATCTTTAGCACAAACAGTGCTGCAGACCACCGCTGCTGTAAAGAGAGAAGAGGAGGGCAGGATAAGTCATCTTATCATTGCATGGCAGATTGGATAACAGATAAGAACTTCTGGAAAATAGCCAATATTGCTCACCTTTGGAATCAGTCACATCCTGGGTCTGCCTGTCTGCAGGGCTGGAAAATTTCCCATCAACGAAGAAGCCAAGAGTGCGAGAGTGCTTCTCCAGCCAGGACTGAGTGAGAGAAAGACATGCAGGAATATGGACACTTTCCTGAGAGAATCCCGTTTCAGAGGAATGCACAGCTCTCACAGATGAGAAAAAATATGACACACTATACTTGAGAATTAGGTTCAAATTTCGGTAATGTATGCTTCAAAATGAAACCATGTTTGATTGAAGTAAACTATGTAGGTTGGTGAGTTCTAGCTCTTTGAGAGAAGCAATAGGTTGGTGTTGTGAAAAAGGGTGAAGGTTGCAGTAAATCATTTACTCACAAAATACATGAACAGTTAACTGTTTTGAACTTTGCTCACAATACTTCAAGGCATAGTTTTACCACAAAAAACAACAACTTACTTATACTAATGTAGTCCCAACCTGTATGACTTTCATTTGGATTTGTATAAAGGTATAAACATACAAGACATAAACAATGACAGCCTTGAATTGACAAAGAGATGCAATGGAAGTAAATGGTGACTGCTAAATAACATCTCTTTGTATTTTACATAAGAGACATATGAATTTGGATATTGCGGAATAAAGGAAAATGTCATTTTTAGGTGAACTACTATTTTCCTTAGAGACATGCACAAAGAAGTAAGCCTACAATCCACACAGTGTTCTTTTTTAATGCAATTTTACAGCAAGAGGATAACCTGCATCTTGTCACATGCTTTTCTCGTGAGGGGTCATCCTAATGTAGCCTACTGTCACATGTAAATCATTTTCACATTGGGTGATAAAGTGGCAGCATTTTAATACAATTTGCCCAAGATACATAACGTTACAAAGATAATTTCCCCCGAGAGACCTTGCTTTACCTGTGCTGTTGCAGTGTTCGTGGTGGATGATCCATAATCCATAGTCTGAAAGATTTCGTGCACAGTCTTTGTAGAAATACCTGCCATAACAAACTAAACCTAAAATAATAACAATTGTTACGGACTAATGAAAAATATATACCACTTCAAAAATGAAATAATAATACTGAGTGTGCAGTGATTATCAATTAATAATCGCTATTAGATGTAGAAATGTGCAAAACTGTACTAATGACAACACGGTGGAATCAGACTGTAAAAAGAGATGGAACAGACGACATCTAGATCGCAAAAATACGTAAATGTTACGAGTCTCACTATTTCAAAAGAACGTTCAACGTGAGTTCTCACGTCACGTCCACGCGCACGCTGGTATTTCTTCCTGGGTTGTATTGTTGCCAGATATCGCACATCAGAATCAAACTAAACGCAAGCGCCACAAAAAGTGAAAATGAGTGAAACCAGTTTTTCGATTTGGGAATGTCAGATGGAAAAACATAGAAAATATAAAAACTCATAGATTAGTTAAGACTTCATGCATTGAAAGTTGTTGTAAAATATTGTGTTCTATTATATTTGTATTACAATAGCCTATACTTTTAAACAATACAACACATTAAAAAAAATAAAAAGTATTAATTCAAGGGAAAAAACGCAACCTGTCTGTTTACTGCGTAGGCCTAACTTTATGGATGAATATCCCACGTGATATTCGATATCCCAGGCAGAGATGCTGAGACTACTTGCGGTGGACATGGCAACACTGGTTGTAGTCTACGTCATCCTAACCCCTCCTATTCATACTATTGGCAGAACCCATCATTCACAAAAACTAACTAACTAAAAGTAAAACTAACTGTACATGAGTAATAGACAACATACAACTCAAGAAAGATAGAAAAATCATTTTGATTCTGAGAATCTAAACAGCAACAATAATATATATTTATATATTAGCCTACTAATATGGCTTGCGAAGTCTCGCAGGGTAAGTGACATTGTAGCCTATTTGTGCTTTTCAATTGATATTAGATGTTTGTTAATGTTTCTTTTCGATCTACAGATGATCAGATTGGAGAAGCACTCTTAATCCGGTATGTTTCACTTCGTAAACTTATGATTTGTTGTTTGTCGCATTACGTTTATATTAATGGTTACTTTCTATATTTAGTAGGGTGTTTAAAAAATGCCTGTTTTAGATCAACATAATTTAGAGATGTTTGTACAAGTCTGTGTGGATATAAATTTTACTTTGAAAGGACAGAAGCAACATTTAAATGATTTAATTTTTTAGAAAAACATACAAACATAAGTAACAGTTGATGCACACATTGCACAGTGTCTTGTGTCACAAGAGAATTATGATTTTTAATTGATTAAAAACAATCTATGACAAATAATGTATAATTACCAGTGGACACAGTCACACTGTTATGTCATGACATAATCACATAACTTATATTTAGGCTAAGTATACATCACATATCTACATAAATTACAATTCCACCATTTTGACATAATCAATGGCTGACCTTGTGTTTATTTCTTCATCAGGTAAATGAAATATATTTGAATTTAAATCATATTATTGCTGTTTTTACTGTAATTACCATTGTTGATGATCAATTAATCTTTGACAACAGGTTATTGTAGATAAAACATTGAACAAAATGAGAGATTATACAATATTGTGATCAAAATGTCCTTTCTTTTTCTTAAAGGTATACTTCAGGATTCAGCATAAGATTTGCATTAGTAGAAAACCTGTTGTTTTTTTGAATTATCATGTTTTCCACCCTCGTATCCCCTGAGACGAGAGATATATGTATTTAAAGAAAATGAAATTAGTAAATAAAGAAAGCATCTTTATCGGTTTGACAGGACATGTGCTGCAAATACTCAATACAAAAGCGACCAAATACCAAATTTATTTTAACATCCTGATTGTAGGTGTGTTGTATTTGCTGAGCTCTCCCGGCTACCGTAAATGTAGGACTCAAAGCAATTTCATGCAAACTGAAACATAGGATGCACAAACTATCTGTGTGTCATTAAAATGCTTTCACCTTTAATCATAACTCTAAACGTTTGACTCCTGTTCAGTTAATATACTGTATAAAATGTCTTTCAGGGTGGTAAGAAATGAGGTGATGAATGTGGCAGCCGAAGGAAATGAAGTCCCACCAGACCTTCCCGAAGCTCGACCATTAAGCAACACTCATGACCAGAAGCTTGTTCAACAGTTGGCGGAGACCATTAAAGTGATCGGTGATCGAACTCGATCAAGATCAAGCATTTAATGAGTCCGTCTAAGATCTAAGTCTTTTTTGAACATCAGTGGTGTTGTCTACACACACGTTTTTAAAACCCCTTGTTTCTCTTTCTGTTCTTTTAAACTTACAGCATGATTGATGGCTTAGTAAAAGTAGCTGATAAAAGAAGTTTCTGGAAACTTGTGGAACAGGTTTTCATAGATGACCAGATCAACTGGGGGAGAATTATAGTGCTGTTCTATTCAGTTGCAAAGCTGTCCGCAAAGGTATTGAATTAGTTAGATCCAGTTATCTGTTCAAATTGTTAATATCTGTTGTTTGTAGACAGACGTGCATCTCTGTGTTTATATTTGTACAGTTAATTAAGGTCCTCTTTGCTCTCAATAGATGACCCTCGCACGCTTGCCCGGAGTTGTTTCAGGTATTCTGACCTTAAGTCTGGATTACTTTAGGAGGAATCTGATGGAATGGATTCGAAAAGTGGGAGGATGGGTAAGAAATATTTTTACATTATTGTTTTAAATACTGGAAAATAAAGAAGCATGATTGATTTTGTTTTATTTTTCTTCTTTCAAAGATGTGTTTAACAGTTTTGGTCACAATATCACAGCTATAACTTATTTGTTTGTATGGTATACAGATGTACAGTATCCCTGCACTGGCCTGTTTCTCCTTCGAGCAATTTTCTGGTTCTTCACTGAGAAAATATTTTCCCTATTTTGGAGCCGCCTTTTCCTTCACCTGTGGCCTACTGTTGGGTGGCTTCATCTTCTCGAGACTTCAAAAAAGCTAAGAGAGAGTGGCGATACAGCAAAAGAAATATTAAGTCTGTAAACCCGAGAGAAACCAAATCACGTAAACTGATCTGCAGCATGATTTTGTAATTTGCCACTTTTTATTGTATTATGTCTTCATTGTATGCATTTATACTATTTTTGTAAGATCAGGACAAATTGTACAGCGACAAGAACTGAGCCTAAGCTTTTTATTAATAATTGTTATATATGACATAGAATAGTGGTCTTCTATTGTGTTTTGTCCACTCCCTTGTAAAATGTAAGTATTGTGTATTGAATGTGACTGAAGTTCCAAATGTAAAAAAATTTCACATCTCTTATTGGATGAAAACATTATCCGCATCATTTGAGCACATACGTTTTTTTGTACACATTTTTAGAATTTATGGGCACCTTGCTATTTCCATCCAATGTTTTATTTTTATTTTTTTTCATGTGATATCCCCAAAATAGGTGGATAAAAATAGATGACTGAACCCTTGTTTGACAGCAATATACAGCTCAGCAATTTTTATTCAAAATGTATAATGTTTTTGTTCTTCAATAAAGTTCTTGCATAAATTAGTGTGGATCTTATTTCAGCCAATTTCCTCTCATTGTTTCATCTATCTCCAGTATAAATTTGACAAACTCGGATAATCTGTGATTTTGTAGTAGATACGCGTCCAAGTAATTTTTTTTGTAGACAAATGTGGCACAGACAACCACTAAATGCTCAAATAGTGTTATTTTCATCCCCAGTCATATACACACATTTCTTCTGAGCTATGTGTCTTGTAAATTAATTACTTTGAGGGTGACTGCTAAGTGTGGTGTTGATTTGTTTGACAGATAAAAGGAAATGCAGCAAACAGGACTTGTTTCACTTTTATTTTCACTTTGCCTAGTGAGTTAAGATGTGGCTGACAGCAAGCTATAGCTACTAAACCTGTTAGAAGTCTCCGTTATGTTTAGTTATTGACTTAAAAGCATAGGCCATATAGATACACTTTCATTTTGTTTTGTGAAGTGACCATCAAAAATCATAGGTCCAAAGAGGAAGACAGGAAAAAAGAAGCGCTCATGGCATCAGGTAAGTTGGCTTTCCCATTATTTCCTGTGCGCTATCATGAAATCCAGTAAAGTGACATTTACTTTTGTATCTCTTAGATGACCAGTTTACAAACAATCTTGTACTTCGGTAAGTTTTATATATATTTGTTTGTAGGATATATCGAAATATTTGTCTGATGTTGAGCAGATAACTTATATAGCCTAGCCTACCTGATATAATAGACCATTATCACAAGATGTAGCCTAAACAACACTGGTCCAGAAACACTTCCTGTTTCAGTTTGCAACTGTTTTCTTTATTTCACATGTAAAGAAAACATCTTAAAGATGTTTGTTTAACTTTTTGATTCAGTTTTAAATGTTCTGTTGGTTGTATTTAATCCCAGCTTTTATGTAGTGTTAAAAACTGAAACAGGAAGTGCTTCTGGACCAGTGTTGTTTACATCTTGTGAAAAGGTTTATAGGCTACTTAGCTAGCCCAAAGCATACTTTTTTCACAATCACTTCCACTTCACATTCACACAATCATTGAACCTATCTAGATTAATATGTTCAATGTTATTTGTTAGTGCCATTTTTATTGCCATTCATTTCAATCCTGAATAAATCATTGGTTTTGTTTCTTGTCCACCTTCCGGAGTCGTCCGCTTCCAGTTATTTGCCGTAATCTAAAACACTGGTTTGAAGTGCAAATAGTTTCCCCATTTACAGCACTTTGTTATTCTTCTAGCTATTTCCCTATAGCGTCTGAATCAAAATACATTCACAGAAAATAGCTTTCGCGTAGAACAATAAGGTGGATATATGAACACAACGATGCTTTCACATTATGTTTTCAGATCATTCAGAGCCGAAGCACAGAAAGCGGGAATATGTGCACCGTCTCTTCCTGAACCCCAGCTAATGAGTGATGAGAAGGATGAGCTCATGCTGGATCAGGTGGCTGAAATGATCAGAGCCATCGGCGATCACGTGAATCGGGATCCAAAATATAAGAAGTTAGTATCGAAAGGTCTTTTTGATATGCGAATGAATTACTTTATGTAGCCTATTATGGAAGTCCGTTTAGTAGCTTATAATTAATGTAAGATTTGTAAGAGTTTAAAAAATAAACTGGTGAGAAATAAGTCACAAAAGAAGAAAGTAGTATTTACAATAAAAATAATTGTGACACAAAGTTGCTATCTTATTATTTATGCGGGATATGGGCTTCAAGAACAATGAATTGTTATCAAGTATAGCCTGTTTAATTTTAGCATGGTTGGCAAGATTGCACGAGTGGTGGAAAGACAGAGTTTTCAGAGGCTTGTGGACAAAGTGTTTGTTGATGGCATCACCTGGGGGAGAATTGTTACTCTGATCTGTGTTGTTGGAAAAGCCATTACAAAGGTAGGCCTGCGCAGAGCTTTCTTTACCATCATTTATGTTTCAGTGCCCAATGTGTTAAAGCTTTGTGACCAGATGTGTGCGGTTGCACTGTGATGCATTTTTTTGCTTGTTTTTGTTGTGCATATAGATTCTTGCTTATGTCTCAGGAATTGTGTCTTGGACAATGGACTACATCAAGGATAACTTGCTGAACTGGATCTGCAATAGAGGAGGATGGGTAGGCTACGATTTGACAACACTTGTATCAACACAACATTGATGAGACACATAAACAGTATTAATAGTGATTGATTAACCCTTTTAAATACCTTCAGATCAATAGTATCTCTTCCTTGGCTCGTTACTCCTTTGAGCAAGATTTCGGTTCCTCGTCCAGCCTGATCTCCCTCTCCTCTGGAGTCCTCTTTATCAGCGGAGTCCTGATGGGTGGCCTCGTCGTCTGGAAACTAAACAGAGGTGCCTGAGGAGGGTCAGTGGAGGAGCAATGAAGTACAAGGATTTACAAATACAACTGAATAACACAAACGTGGTTTGGTGACCGAATATATGAGAAGAAAAGGCTTTATATTGTAATGCACAAAGTGTAAAATATTATAAAAAATATAGTGTATGAAAAGACAGGAATTACAGATGTACGGCATGTGATGATATTTTGTGCATCTCTCAGTCCATGTCCATGCAAAGATGAAGGATGAGGGCCTTTTTCTTACATTTAAGCACATCCAAAATGGGACAAACAGCAATCACCAGCAAGACTTGAAATATCATATGTGTTGTGCCAAGAGAACCGAATTTACAGTGTACGTTTCTGTAATTATAGTGTACTTCCGCATAAGGGAACAATATGTTAAGTTGTGGGTAATAAAGGGGTAACAAGCAGATATACAACCTGCAAAGAACTGAAGAAAACTAAGGGGAAATTAAGGTGTACGTTTCTGTAATTATAGTGTACTTCCGCGTAGGTATAAGTTTTGGGTAATAAAGGGGTAGGGCCTACAACCAAATATACAAGCAAATTATTTATAATGTAATTATTTTAAAACTAACAGGTACCTATTCTGTTAATATATTCCATAGGCAAAAATTGTATGTCTGTTGTCAAAAGTTTTTGTTACATTTCTTGGAAAATATGTTCGTATGCAATGTAGTTACAGGGTAATTGTGTATGTATATATATATGGCTGTATGTAAGCACAGTATGATAAAAATCGAATTTATTGGCTTTTCTTACTAAACTAACGTAAAGCCAAAAAAAAAAAATCTGCTATGATTTTAATTTAGAACATACCATGTAGTACTTACCTCATCACATTGTAATACAATGACACTTGAATGTCAGGGCAAATATACTGTGTAATTAAAACTTTTATTTTCTTAATAAGAGTATCTTTAACTGGGGACTCTGAAATTGAGGAGTTGGAGTCCCATTGGTCTTGGTGCATTGCAAAAATATGAATATACATGCTCTTGACAAGCTACACCGTCAATTTTAAGTTGTTGAACAATCCTCCACTCTAAAAGATTTTGTGGCATATATTACGGTAGTAAGTGTAAATTTGAAGAAAACACATTTTGGTGAAGTTTGAGGCCGATGGTACAATTTTTCTAACCAATGCACAGCTGCACTACTTCCTGAACTTAAGCCAGCTCCTTGTTTCCTGTCTGCCATTATTGGCCAAGCTTGATTAATTCAGGTGTGTCTGATTATTGTTGCCATGACTACTGAGGTCAAGCACACCTGAATCAATCAATTTGTCCAATAATGGCAGACAGGAAACAAGGAGCTGGCTTAAGTTCAAGAAGTAGTGCAGCTGTGCATAAAGCCCATTCTTTGTTTCAACTGTTGGCGATTATTGTTATTTATACATTTGTACAGTGTGATTCCAAAATTTTTCCTGTTCTGTTTACAGTTTGTACAGTGTAAATGTAATTTCAACATTGTGATTGTTTATATTTAAACTTGTTTTAATAAATGTTTTGGTTTAATTGTGCTACTGTTCTTTTACATGTACTAATTAAAAAAATTGTTGATAATGCTAATGGTGAAGGTTTCAGGTTTGTCTGTTTCAGCATACTGGTTTAATGTTGTATTTAACAAGGGGGTCACAAGCGCCACTTTCATTTACAGCCCGCAGGAGTTACACTTACCCTGTAAATACACAGTTGAAACGGGTAACAAACACTACTTACTATGTAACAATACGAAACAACACTATTTGCACAGTAATTACAGAGATAGGTACTCTTATTAAGAAAAAAAAGTTTTATGTGTCATTGTATTACAATGTGATAAGGTAAGTACAACAAAATTAAAATCATGGCAAACTTATGTATAAACTTGAATAGCAAATTTAATTTTTATGATACTGTGCTTACATACAGCCATATATATACAGCTATGGAAAAAATTAAGAGACCACTGCCAAATCAGCAGTTGCTCTGGATTTATTATTTATAATATAAATAATAAATCCAGAGCAACTGCTGATTTGGCAGTGGTCTCTTAATTTTTTCCATAGCTGTATATATATATATATATATATATATATATATATATATATATATATATATATATATATATATATATATATATATATACAAAATTACCCAGTAACTACATTGCACAAGACATATTTTGCCAGAAATGTGATAAAAACTTTTGACAACAGACAATGTTTGCTTGAAATATTTTAACAGATAGTTTTAAAATAATTTCATTATAAATAATTTGCTTGTATATCTGGTTGTACCCCTTTATTACCCAAAACTTAACATATTGTTCCCTTATACTTACACGGAAGGCCTACGCTATAATTACAGAAACGTACACTGTAATTTCGATTTACTTGCGCAGTTGTTTGCGGGTCATAATATAAAGTGGAACCGAATTGTTCACTGTAATTTTGATGCAGCTGTTCTGAAACTCTACCTCATTTTAGTTAAACTCCATGCATTTTTGTTGAAACAAATTATTTTAATAAAACAACAAATTCTAATCTCATCTGGGCCTCATTGAAATGTATTGGTTGTGGAGCAGTGTGTAAAGACAATGCTTTATAAGTGAATTACTCTGTAATTACACAAAATAAATATGTACTATAAATATATTATGTTTGAAATTTAATTGTTTCAACTTTCTCAATAATGCAGATTAAGAATGCCCATGCCCTTGCCCCAAAGCCACGATGACACATGTAAAAGAATTATTATCTAAAAATCATTATAAGCATGTGAAGGAAATAAATGTATTCTAAAAATAAATAAAATAAAGAAAAACAGAAATGACAGTAAACATTCTTGGATCCCAGGGTAACATGAAGAAATCACAACATTTGAAGAATCACACAGGACACATGTTGAAAATTTTGGCATGAGCTTTTAACATTTTTATTGACTTTTTGATAACTTTTTCTTTTTAAATCGGATTTCTTTTTTCTAATTGTTTTTTTTTCCCTATCTAATGGAGAAGATTTGATCAGGTAGGTTAGCATTCACGTTCAAACTTTCATACTTTTAGTAATATAACGATTTTTAAGTCTCAGTTTTCACAAACTCTGTTAAATTATTACAGTTTATTAATTTTTTTCTTTATACATTTCAAAAATATAAAAGGTAAATAATAAACATTCCATTGAAATATATTTTATACAGTTCTTGATATTTTTTTCCCTTTTTTGTATGACAATAAAATTGTATCCAGCATCAATCTTAATAGCATAGAACTCATCCATTTCTTTTAGGGACCTTCTCTTTCTCACTGGCCTCTCTTTCTAACTCTCTGTCTCTCTTCTTAACCAGGGGTGTACAGTTAGGGTTGCGCTCACCAGTAGACACAGCAGCTCCATTAGCTGTGATAGTGCAATGAATTTCCCCCCTTTAAACAAGCTACATAAACGAATTAAAGTATAAAATGACAAAATACAAAAAACAGGTAGTGCATATTGGGCCAAACTATAACAAATAGTATCCAGACACATGCAGTGAAAACTTTGTTGTGTTGATATCTGCCCTCACAACTGCTGCATCTGTTCCGCTCTGAGTCTGTGGAAGCTCTGATGAATATTTACTACAGATACAAATATCATCTTGAAAACGATATATAAATATATTAGCATATATAGCCAGAACTTACATTTGCTACGGCTGCATTTTGAAGAAAAAGGGGAAGGGTGAGGAAACCTTATGAAACAATATGTTCTGTCTCTGAGAGAGCAGTCACAGAGTAGAGAGCCCAGGTGAAAGAGATGGTTACCTCATTCTGGCCATTCACAAATTATTCACAAGTTATGTCCTCATTGTATTCCATGCATGCATTATAATTCAACTTCAAACAATATGATAGAAAAACACAAGAACAAGGGATGCAAAAAAGCTTCTTCCTCAAAAATTGAGAAGGAGAGGGAACAGATGAGAGAGTGGGAGGGGATGCAAACAGGAAGTTGAGAAAGCGTGGAGACTAATTCTGGCTTTGTTCTGCTCCTCTCTGATATGTTTTGTATTTGGGTTTCAAGTAAAGGTATGTGAGCTGTCAGCCATCTGGAGGGGTTGTGATCTCATTCACGCTAAGACAAACCTTTTTGCGGAGAAAGAGAGAGAGAGAGCGTCTTCAATTGATGTGGCTGTTTATATACACATTCAGGGAACAGTTTCAGGCACACTGGGTTTCCTATTAGGGATGAGATGAACATGTCCCCCCAATTCCTAATGACGACAATGAGAAAAAGGTGGACCTCCATCATTATTGCTCCAAAACACCATCCCATTTGACTTCATGAACGACCAGAGAGGTACACATTAACTTAACCAGTCAGGGAATGCCTGTGAGATGCAATTTAGAACTGAGTACCATATATAAAATAAGTTCTGGTTACATATATATCCTACATACCCTCTGATGATTACATATAAATGCATATGCGAACTGGAAAAGTGCACGAGCGTCTTCCTGTACCCTGAAGCATGCAGGAGAGACATTGTAGAAGACGTTAAACATATCGACAGAGAAGGAAAGGGAATTCAGTGCACCACTAAAGAAAGCGACATGGCTACTACAGCTGCACACATCTGTCGCACCTTCAAGCTACTTGGGCCAGCTGCTAACGTTTGAAGTAACACTACGCGGTCAGCAGATAACGCTGGCTCTTGTGGTGATGGAGCTGCATCCGTGTCGTTTTCCCTCCGTGGACACACAGCACCGGTAAACAGACACCAGCCAGCTGGCCTGAGCACATGGCGTATGTGTGTGTGTGTGTGTGTGTGTTTGTGAGCTGCTAAGGTCTTGCTTAGGTGTTGCATAGGTAGTTACTAAACTAAGCTTACATCAGATTCTGAACGATGAATGCTGAACGAACACAACACAGTCATGGGGTTTTAAGACAACAAATGATGCTCTAAGTGACATAAAACAATGTAAACATACTCTAACACCTAACCAGACTTCAACAAGAACGTCCTCTTGTTGGTGAAACAAACCTGAACAAACATATTGGTGGAATCATGACCTCCTCTCACGCAGGATAATACTAATAATGCTAATATCAGAAATATGCCGCAAAGTTAATAAGGAAGTCCATTTTGGTGTGGCATGGCTGGTTTTAGTGGGTGCTCAGCATTTGTAATCATTTTTTAAAACTTTGTAATAAAGTCTAGCAATCCAGAAAAAAAAATCTTGTCAAAACCTCAGTACCACCCAAAATAAGTCAGAGAATAAATGATAGAATCAACATCTTAAACAAAACCAAGATAACTACAAAACCATGTTCAGCATGTTCTCCTGACAGTGGCGCTACTCTCACATTATGGCTTCGTGATTGGACAATAGTGCTTTGCGATGTAAGTGCTCAGGGTCTCAAGACACAGCACATAATGCTAATATTAAGTGGCTCACTTTCGATGGATAAAGCTTTGATTTTACCCACAGCGTGTGGATGAAATAAAAAGAACAAACATGGCGAAACAACTCGAAACTTTCCACCAGGACTCAACGTAAAAAGAAAACTTCACCCACAGCCTTAAATCCCCTTCCACCTTGCTCTTCAGACTCATAACCGTCAAAGGAAAAGAGCCCTGTAGGTGTCGGAGGTCTCCAGAGGAGCTTTCGTGCCACTGCTGGAGGCTGCCATGACTGAGGGAGATCGTGAAGGGCAGAGCAGAGAGCCAGGAGAGTTCAAGTAAAGGGTAAAACGGTGGAGAAAGAGAAGGAAAGAAATGTCACTTGAAGCCATGGAGGGAGCAGTAGTAGTTGAAGGAGTTTGTCTCATCATTCAGTTAGACTCAGTGGGGTTTGTTTTTCTTTTATCCAACAAAACTGTGTGAATCTTGCAATCCTATATATTTTTACATTACTCTTTTTTATTCAAAAAAAACAAAAAATAGAGCCTCTCTTTTTTAAATATATTCTTTTTTTCTCTAAATTTAGTAGCATTTAGCATAAACTTTTATTGTTTCCATTTGATTTCGGTGTTTAGTGATTCCAAGCCCTCTAATTTGGGGTTCAGGGCTTGCAGAAGTCATGCAGTTTAGTCATGCTGGTAAACAAAGTGAGAAAAATGCATTTTTAATTTTCTCTTTTTTTCAGCTTTTGTCATAGTTCATCCAGTCCTCTTAAAACCCCCTTTGTCCTTCGTTAGGTGTCATGCACTTATGTTGTATTTTGTGTTTCCCACTTGAAGGTTAAGGACCTGCATTTTTCATCCGTGACCCCATCCACTTGTCCAGAGTCACCCATATTGTACTGTGCAAACAGAGCAGCCCTGTCTTCGGTTTCCTCTTGCACCTCTCAGCACGATCTCTACCATCTTTCTCTCTGTTTTGTTTTTTGATGTTTTTTTTTTTCATTCATGCCATGCAGTTCATCTACAGTGGAACAGAAATGCTGAGATGCAGAGAGCTGAACTAAGAGAGAGAGAAAAGAGAGAGGCTGACGCTCTTTTCTTTTCTGCATAAGTCACCTTTCCGTGGGCCCTGAGAAGGACACTCTGAAGAAAATTTTCCAATTAGATGATCGGGAAACTGTTCGTACGATATAGGAATATGGCAGGCCGATGACACCGCTGTCTATTTTCATTTAAAGCACGTGCAAGATCTCCAAAAGTTAAAGGAGTGGAAAAAAGTTTGGCTGATAAACTTCGTTCGAAGTGCTTGTTGAACTTGCCCGTGAATGTGTGGTTGAATTGCATAGCGTTGAATAGCATGATGGGTATTTTTCCACACATTATTTGTATCTGAGACTGGATTGAGGGTTTTGTTGTCCACTTTCAGGTGCATTTAACTTGGTGGAACGCCCCACAAAAATAGTTCTCGGTACTTTAAAATTGCATCCATTTCCACCAGGAAGGGTCTTGCCAGGACATACTACAGTTTGTATGCAGACTCCCACCCTTTTCCCAAGGCTGGAGATCCTTGTAGGAAGAAAATGTGTTCAACATCCTCCCAGGACGTGACATCTTGTGTTTATTGCACCTATGTTGGGGCTTAAAATTAGTAATGGAGAGATGAGCATTACAATGTTTTCTTCAAGTGGGATTAGCGCAGCACTCCTTTCATCTCTCGTTTTCTCTCTTTCGCCGTCTCTATTTCCTGCAGTGACCCTGGGGGTTGCCTCTGGACAGGTTTTGCAGTTGGGGAGATCGGAAAAGGGGCAGTTCAGAAGCTCAGCACTGTAGGGAAGAAAGACAGAAAAAGAGGGGTATAGGAAAACGGAGGAAAGGAAAATCAGTATCACATCACACGTTGCATCGGCTCAATACAAACGCGCTAAAGCTACACACCGCTAGAGGCTATCGCAGATGATAGTCGTTTCAGACTGTGCAACTGTGAGAGCCAAAGCTAAAGAAGCCAAACTCATAATTGTCTTTTTCTTTGTTTTGGAGTGATGTCCATAGAACTTATTTACATAAAGTCTCATAAATACCAATTTAAAAAAATGTAAATAAACAAAAAACCCAAGTGTACTCATAGCAAAGCCCATGTAACATGCGCTCAAAAACAAAAAAAACAAATGCAAGACTCTTGGAATTACACTCACAAAAACAAACACACACACAAAGCTGAAAAAAATTTCCAGTCGTTGAGGGCCACAAAAGCGTGGGTTTAATCTAGGTGTATCAAATCAACAGAATCAATTAATAATCAGCGATTTTGTCAGCCCTCTAGGATGGACCAGAACAAAGCAAAAGCTCATTGTAGATCAGTGAACTCCTTCACACAAAGGGTGCGTCCCAATTGCCGACTCCTATTCCCCATGAAGTGCCCTTTATTTTGATATTAGCAAAACGTGAATCTGGCATAGGGAATAGAGAGCGAGTGCACCATTTAAACACAGCGCCAAACATTAGAAGAGCGGGAAAATAAAGTGTCACACAATAAAAACAAAACACTAAGCACACAGTCAGGCACATGAGAGCACAGTGTGACACACAGAACACCATATGCACATTCTTACACTGAGAAGCGTTCAGCTCCCTTCCTCCTCTCTTTGACTTTTTTCTTTCTTCCTCAACTGTCCTCCATTTCACGATGCCTTTCTTCATTTGTTGACAATCCTCCCAATACTCTGTTCCCCAAACACACAATCTGTCCATCTGACCCTCATGCTTTCATGTCCTGATTTTGGTTGCGTCCTGATTCCACATAGTTTTTTTTGTAATCCACTTATGGCAGACCGTGTTTGAAAAGTTCTTTTTGTTATTTTTTTTTTAAACAAATCACTGATTATTTTTCCTCAGTTTCTCATAATGTCATCTGGACTTTTTTGGTTGTTATTTGGAAGCAGTAAGAGTTCGTAGTTGGGAATAAATGAAAGTGAACGATGAAATGGCAAAATAAACGAAGATAAGGACACTGTGGAAATGGAAGACTTGCGATGAGTGTTGGGGTCAAAAATGATTTCATATTGACACAGATGCATGTGTACACGTGGTGTTCGTAACTTATCCATCTCTCTCTGTTTTGAATGACATCATTTTGGAAGCACTGGTATAGACAAACAAAAAGAGATTTACCTGAGTAGTGACAGGGAGCGTAAGTCTGACAGAGACAGAGAGGATACTGGGTAATATCGCTAAATCATTTGAACTCAACCTGCTCTCCCCGTTTCAAATGCCACATTCAACAATAGTCAAACAATAGTTTCTGTGCTGTCTCAAACTCCACATGCAGTCTCTGTACAAGAGAATTATTTACATTGTCCTCCGTGATTGCATGCAGCCTCTGCTATTTGCTAACTAAGCTAACTTGTGGCTGGCCTGTCTCTTCCACATCATAACTTCAGGATTGAGATAAAGGGATATAAGTGGAGCTGTTCCATCCACACTGTCCGCCCTGCTTATGCCTTTACACAGCAAAACCACAAAATGCACTAGGATGCTAAGTGCTAGCTATCTTGTATATGTGGAAACATGCATTGCTGTTGTGAGCAGACTTATTAGCATCTTCTCTGCTCTGATCAGTGTTATTGTCTAGTGATTTTA
Source organism: Hybognathus amarus (assembly GCA_030378365.1). NCBI lineage: Eukaryota > Metazoa > Chordata > Actinopteri > Cypriniformes > Leuciscidae > Hybognathus > Hybognathus amarus. The sequence continues at coordinate 81,723 of JAQIUQ010007325.1, read as the reverse complement.
GTTGTCAACAAACTAGAGAACAGGAAATCCTTCAGGTCAGTGTCTGCTAAAAATGTCTAATGTCTCTTTTCTTTAATCGTATATTTAACAGGTAAACATTAAGGGCTAAAAATCAGTATTCTTAGCCTCTAAAGTGACCAAAGAGTGCTAATGAGCTACAACACCAAATGCTACGTACGTCAGTTCATCCCTCGAAAAACCAGCAGAGGGGGCTAGAGCTGAGGTTAACACAACAGCAAGAGGAAACAGAACAACCGATTTCCTCATTAATAATGCAAAACTAAGACGATTAAACAAGATTGATGATGTCATGAGATGAGAATACAAACTAAAATGGAGTTGCACAGGAGCTGATACTGGTTCGGGGGCTCAGATGTTCGTATGGGAATGTTTTTATAAAGGAAGAAGTGGATTTCTGTTCTAGTCTTAGTTCACAGTTACTGCTTCTTTTTGCATATATCTGATAAGCACAGGGCTTTCAGAAATAGTTCTCTGTGAAAAGATGAAAAAGAATAAATCATAAAATGACCATCTGCAATGCTTTTGATGTCTAACACAGAAAATAAAATTAAATCAAACGTACATAGTTAAAGCACATTCAAAAACCCCATGTTCAATACAACAGTTGTAATGGTCTCTGCCACCCAATAGCATCTTGGCATGCAAAACTAAGCCACGCCCCCCACCCCCCACCCACAGCAATCAAGTCAAAAATTGATTGGTAACAAAACAGCAATGAAAAAAAATAGTTTGTACATTTGTCTCATGCAAATCATTAATATGCATGTGCATATGAATATGAATATACACATCCATATGTTCACACAAACATATACATAAAACTCATTGTTAAAATACATTTTCTTATCAAAACAGATATATAGACTTATAATTTCCTTATTGCTCGCAATAGAAATCCATGCATGTGGAAGTTACAAAGTCAAAACTTCAAAACTGTACATTTCATTAAGACCTGAACTATACAACCTCATAAAGAGCATTAAAACACAAAGGCAAAAAAAGAGAGATGAAGAGGAGAGGGACATGGAAGAGACATAAGAGATGAGAAATAAAACAGTGTTTTGGCTGGACCTGAATCACACAGGGATTTAGTCTCCCTCTTCTCTCCTTCTAAATACACCAGGTCATTTGTCTAAATTTAAGGTAGTACATAATGCACACTTGCTTGTTTTACAAGGCACCTTGTAACATACATTTTTTTAATAGACACCTTTTAAAAGAATTAAATGTTAGACAACCTGCCTCAAACAATCCTGCTGTGCAAAGACAAAATGCAGTTAAAATTGAGTTATAAGCAAAATCAGATCTCTTGGATTATAATGGTTTGGCTCCACTATAAAAACTGTGTGGCGTAGTTACTGCATTTTGCCGTTGTACGGCTGGATGACCTGTTGGTTCAATAATTAAGAAAACACTTGACATCTACATGTTAAATGTCTAACTGACACTCCAGTTACACAAGCACACATGTGGTGTCACATCCATCCAGCAGATGGCCCTCGCTCACTGTCCTGAGACCTTCGATGTATATGAAGCATGTACATAAAGCAGTGCAGCGCACATGCAGACGACTAATGATTGGTGTTTTACTCATTCAAGCACAGAGCCACACATTAGTTTGCTGCTGCCATGCAGATGCTCCATGTAATCAACAACCTCCATGATTTTCTTCACTATAGCAGTGAACGTCTTTAACCAAAAAAAAGAGAGGAGGGGAAAAGGAGTGTAACAGTAGCAAAAACACTTGAAAACAAAATAAAACTATATTGATTAATTCAGAAGGATTGCATATGAACTGTAAAAAAAATGTTGCAAATAATCTAAAAGAAAGAAATAATGCTACTTTGCTTTCTGATAAAAACGTGTCACTTATATCCCAGGTTTTCTGTTGTTTCACATGGAGAGAAAGACAAGAAGAAGCTTTGTGAGCTGCCATTGCAGAGATATCTTCACCAGAGGTGTGTTTTGCGTCTGTGCACTCAAAGATGCAGCAGATCCACACAAATCCCCACACAGTGGAACATATGGCTCATATATCTGCATTACAGAGTTCATTTTGTCATCTTTTCTTTTTCTTCTCTTACTGACCGCTGTCAATCCAGCATCCATTCAATGTTCCCTCCTTTATATTGGAACGCAGGTCAGCATCCAAGAGACAGAGCAGGCAAAAAATATATATAAACAGAGAAAGAAAAGAAGAGGACCATAGAGAAAACAAACTGAACTGATTCAAATACTGCATTCAAATAATAGGAATAACAGTAATCAGAAAATGATTTATAATGAGGAGGGTAATGCTAATGATGGTGATGCTGAGGATGAAAAGGTCCAGCTAATTCTCTGCCCTTAGTTGGGAAACTCTGAGGTTCGCCACAGCCCCAGGATTGGTGAATATGCAGTGAGGAGTGCAGTTCAGCTTGATATGTCTTCATATTTATGAGGAAGTATCATAGGAAAGGATATATTTAAAGGAAGTTCCTTCATGCACTAGTATACAAATTGGACAGGGTCCCCAAGAAGTGCAGAAGGTTACAGGCCCTTAATAGGATGGCTACTTCTTATTTATTCTTTTTTTTGCCATGTGTCCAGACCACTGCTGTTTTCGTTTCGTGGTGCTTGGTGTTGAATATGTAGAGAGTCAAAATACAAAAACCAACACATTAATTGTAGATCTCCATGCAACAGCACGATATCCTGTCCTCCCAAAATGTCAACTCAAAGCCGCCCGCCCGCGCAACTCCAAACCCCAATCCGAATCGCAATGTCCAAATGCTTAGTACAAAAATAGCCTCTTTTTTTGTTGTAATGATCAGTTCTCTGGTCTCTCTGTTAAAGTACATAGTAAAGTTTGAAGGGTTCATTGTCAGCTCCTCAGGGTCAGCGCTCATCACAAGAATGGTTTAAGCATTTTTCTTTGTCCTAATAATAACGATGTGAATTATATTGAGTGACAACAAATGTTGCTGTAGGAAATACTCTGTATGTGAATAATTGAGGCCTAAGTGTTCTTGTGTTATAATCATAATACTCATGGCCTGAATCACCAAAAACTCCTTCATCACAATCAAATCAGCCAAAATGATCCAATCCATTATTTCTCTTCTGCAGAGCTTACTTGTGAGTTCAAATCAGTCATTTTCAAATCTTCATAGCAGTTAAAGGGAATCGGGAGTTTAGATATATTCTACTTGCCTAATGGACATCTTTTCTTGCATGCACTTGAACTACTTGCATGTTGTCTGTGACCTATGACCTTTATCATTCCAAGCTTTGATATGAAGTGAACTTTTCAAGGCCTATAATGGTGTATCAAAGCTGATCTCAGCGACTAGCACTCAATGAATAAGCCAGCTGGATCACAGTCTCGTTTTTTTTATACAACCAGCAATCAGGCAGGTACGTGTGGGAAAGCCAACTACGGTCATTCAACTACGGGGAAAGATTTCCTACAGGGTGCTCCTCGCTGCCTATGGACCAGTGAGGAGTTTTATCCTAATATAATAATATTCAGTGCTTCTTTTTATTTATTTTTCATCTTCAATAATAAGGCATAATCCGCTGAACGTTACAGCATATAATTGTTTTTAGTTGCCTGTCTGAAATATTGCCTGAAGTATATGTGATGAAGTCGTTTTAGTACTTAAAGCTCTAAATCCCTAAATAAATGTATCCCATTCCCTTTGAGGCACGACATATTAAAAAGAGTGGTGTGTACCCCCACCCTGTCCAGTCAATGGAGGAGCGGAGGTGTGAGTACTTAGCGTCGTTATCATGATTATTAATACTACTGCGGTATGACGGTGCGTGAGGGTCTTTTTTCTTTATTTCGTCGCCTTTCCCTAAGATGTGCTACAGGATGGAGGGTATGGGGGATCGGCAGCGCCGCAGAGGGCCGGGGGACTCGTAGGGTTCGTAGGGTGAGTTGTTGATGGGGGTGATGGGGGTTAGGCGCAGGGGGGCCCCTGTCATCCCCGAAATATTATTCAGGCTGCGGGACTTCTCGTGAGCCAGCAGCTACAAAAGCGAAAATCCAGAGGGGATGAATGGTTAATGGGTAGATTACATACATCAGAGAAGGATGAATGAATGGAATTATTATGGAAGCAAAGCATAGTTGGATTCATTTATGGTGAATGACAGAATTTTTTTTTTACGTTCAAAAATCAGGGGAAAGGCAGAGAAGGAGAAAAAAATGGAAGGCAAAGAGTGACAAAATGAGATGGATGTAAATGACAGAAGCAGACAGACAGACAGAAAGACAGACAGGGACAGACAGAGACAGAGACAAGGACAAAACAGGAAAATGAGAGTTATGAAATGTCATCAAGTCAAATTCTTTTGTTGTTGTTGTTGTTATGGCACAGCAGTAATAAAAAAACTCCCTTTAGTCGCAGCCACATACAATTTTCAGGGAGAGATAAGAGCAGATGTGTAAAAGAGCAGGTGGATGAAGCACCTGATGGCTGACTCAGACCAATAGTGAGGTAATGAGTGTAGCATCCAGGTGTTTGACCCAGTCTCAGACGGAACACTCTGCGTTCTGTTACTAGCACTGGAGTCCAACAGAGGAGCTCCGTCTAGTCAAAGCAGACTCACTCAGCACTGTGGGCCAGGTGAAGCTTGTGCCTTTCAGACTAAATGTTTTTTTCCATTATTAGCAGCAAATTCATCTTCCCTCTACACATAAGTGTATTTCTGTACATTAATAGTCACTTAAAACAGCTTCACGTGACCCAAAAGTGCCTGAAAGCTTTCCTTCCACATCCATTTCTGGCTTTGAACATTTTTTTCAGTCTGGCCAAACTTTCTTAAAGGGTTTGGATTTCATTCTTTTCTTAAGTCCAGTGTTGTTTTTAATTTGGTTATATATTCCCTTGTTACGTCTCGGTAATCTTTGTAGGCTATAATCACTGACTTCCAGTTTTAAATAATGGCTTTGTTGCCATTGTCGCCTATCAATGATTTAATGTCCACGCTATCTTCAGTTACTGCTTGAAGAAACCATAGAAATATTTCATAGATTACTCATTAGTGGCCATTTTAATGGGCCGTATGTTATAGTACGCATAGATATATACACTAGATGTCGCATTGGGGTTCTAAGCATTCGTCAAAACCGCCGCCATCTTGGAATGGGTCTTGTCAAAGGAAGTAGCAAGGTAACGCCGCTATACTTTGAATTCATGGATTTTCAGACTTTCGTGCTTCGTATGGATGTTCACACGAACGAAATGTGAACTAGGAAGAATATTTTTTTTAAAAAAATCTTTTTATTTTAGTTTTCTCTGGAATAAATATTTCTAAATACGTCTGACCATAGGAATGGACCAAAAAAACTAGAAAATCGCATTCATGACAATATATGGTTATTTTATTTCCGTTAGACCTTTGCCTACATTGACGCTTATGCATTAAAGAGAAGGGGCTCCCCAGTACCAGGATGGCGGCTCTATTGACATATTCATTCCAATGCCATAGCCAAGGCGACATCTAGTGTATATATCTCTATGATACATATGCTATTGAGGGATCTATCTATGTATACATATTTATGATACAATATCTCGCACGCGCTGAATTGTGTCGTTCAGTCATCATGGTTCATGATTATTGATTGGCGAGTACAGAAAATAGAAAACAGAAACAGAAAACATAGCATCAAGTGTCATCTTTGTAACTGTTTTGAAAAAGCGACCTCTGGCGGCAAAGAAATTACAGACTGTACCTTTAGCTCACTTAAGAGATAATAACAGTGCAAAAATGCCTGCAAAAATTTGTGTTAAATGTAACACTTTAGTTTAGAGTCTAATGCTCGCTATTAACTATTTGCGAATTAACATGCAAATTACTAGAATATTGGCTGTTTATTAGTATTTATAAAGCCCAATCTAATGACTCTACATCACCATATTCTACATGCCTTAATCCTTCAAATAGCTAAACTTAACAACTACCTTATTGACTACTATTACGTGGTAATTAGGAGTTTATTGAGGCAAAAGTTGTAGTTAATAGTGAGAACTGGACCCTTATCTAAAGTGGGTCAAAACCGAAGCACTAGCTAGTGGATGATGCATCAGGATCACATGAATCAGCTCTTTAAACTGCCAGGATTGTTGTTCGAAACCCGCATTCATTTCAGTCTTTTGTGTAAAACAAAATAAAATATTTTGAAAATCAGCTCTTTTAAATTCCAAATTCCCTATTGACTTTCACTGTATGGGCAAAAAATATAACTTCAAAACTAAGGGTGTTCACAGTCGTAGTTCGGTTTGGTCTGGTTCATTCGGTCCAGTCCCAGCATGATCCAGCATTTTGTCCTTTTTACAGTCACCTCTTGTGACATCATGACCTGCTTTTGGTCCGTTTACGTCTTTGGTCCATCTAGTGTATATGTTTAATTTAAATCGCTTGTTTGGTGCGCACCAGAGTTCGTATGGTAGCGTTCACACTCATTCAAATGAACCGCACTAACAGAGCAATCTGATACCAGGGTTTCGTTTTAAATCGAACCAAACATGCCAAGTGTGAAAACACCCTTAATCTTCTTTTACTTTCCACAGAAGAATGAAAATAATTAATTTGATTAATTTTTCAATCCAGTGATAACTTATTTATTGTTTGTTTCTATGCTTTGTATTATTATTGTAATATTTGTATTTTTACTAGTTTTTATTGTTTGTAGCGCTTCGGATAAGCACATTATAAAAAAAAATTATTATTATTTTTATTCAGGTCTTGAACGGCATGAGCATGAGCAAATGAGATAATTTCTTATTTTGGGGCAAACTAAAAACTTTTTTTCAAAACTGTCTTTTTGATTGTGTAAGGGACTCAATCTGGACTCACATATTGCTGTTTTTCAGCAAAAGCCATCACAAATTGATATGGAAGGAATAGCTGGCCCATTACATAGTAGACAACACCCTCCTGACACAGGAGAACTTCCCACACGGACACAAACACAGTGAGTTAGACGTCTTAACAGAACAAAACAAGAGACAAAAGCTCACAAGGAAGGAAAAACACGGGGTGTTAAGAAGGTCCTACTGTCGTATAGTCGGCAATCCTATCTCCAGTCCCTTGTGTGATGTAGTTCTGTTAGGAAGTGTGTATGTGTGTGTGTGTGTGTGTGTGTTCTGACTCAGAGGGCTGCTGGGACACTCTGGGTGCTGCACAGCCACTTGTCATTCAAAATCTACACCAAACCATTGCCTATAGGAACTGCAAAGGGAAGGCAATGGCAGACAGATCTGGGTCATCATGTTCCTCACACCAGACCACTGGTACAAACCAGTAAGGGACTGTTTGCCACAGATGACTTGAGGGATTACACATATTTAACTATTTGGTTATTTTATGCAACAGAGTCAAAAGTGTTCATTTACATAGAGAAAAATAAATAATGTTTGTGTGTGTGTAAGTGTGAATGTCATGTTCTGTACTTGCATCTGTGATGCAAACACTGTACAGATAAGAACACACATTTTATTCCTATCGCTGGACTTGTCTTTACCTCTCTAGTAGCATTTGCTTTCTCTGAATGGGATTGATTGGGAGCAATATGACTAGACAGTATGTGTCCAACAGTAATATATACACTTTGCAATGTTTTCCCCTCTCTTTCTCTAAACAACTGCAATGTAAATGTGACGAATGATTTTTTAAAATTAATATTAGTGTTAATAAAATATTAGTTGTCCGTTCCTAACATAGATGCTTTAGTACAATGAAAAATACTAAAAATACTAAAAATAATTGTGTTTGGACACAACTGCGCTTTTGGATTCCAGTTCAAAGATATCTACAACAACAGATCTAGATACCCAGAATGCAAGCAAAGCAAGCAAAACTAAACTAAACTAAACTAAACGAGCAAATACATTGCAAAAAAAAAGCAAAAAAAAAAAAAAACAGATAAGAGTATTGAAACAGATAAGAAGAAGAGGGCAGGGAAGAAAAAAACTTACATCAACCACTATTATAACAAAAAATATAGATATTTAAGATATATTTATGAATTGAACTGTTAGGGTCATGGAAGTGCAAAAGTCTTATAATAATACGTTTTATAATTGTCTGTAATTACCTACAGTACAATGACTCCAGCATAATCATTGACCTGTTGATTCATCTCATAACATACACACAGTAACACAACTCACACTCAGCCTTACGCATGCAACACAGACGGGCTTTGGTGAGAGGGTATGAATGAAGAATTACAACAGTGTTGTGGACTTGTGTAATCCAGACATAAGCTCGACAGACTCTGTGCTTCTGCATATCTTTAGCATTTGTGATAATCATCTGGCTTAATAATTCAAATTGACTGTTACTTTAAGTGCAGTATGCAAGGCTTTTTTGTCAAACTTGTCAAAGAATGAGAATCAAGTTCTCAGAAGGCATGAAACGCAGAGTCTTAACATGATAGCTTCTCAGCTTAGCATAGTGTATGGTGGCTAACAATCATGCTAATACGCCCATATAGATGTCATACTACTGCATTCGTATGGGCAAGCCCTTGATCTGACATGGAAGAAAGTCCCTCTCTGCTGTGTGCACGTACCTCATGTCAAACTTTAGTGACACTACGAGGACTGTACAAGTGGCCTGGGGGTGGGATGGAAGGTGAGTGTTAGTATGCAGCACAAATATTAACCGCAGGAATGTTTAGATATTGTACAGCAATAAATAAAGTTCAATATACTGTGTTCAAAAGTCTGGTCTGTTGCAGTGACGAGCACATTAAAGCAAGTGCATCATCATTTTAGCTATATGACATCACAATGGTCAGATGACGAAAGTTGGAGCTTTCTTAATTGTTATTTACTAGTAGGAAATTAAGATTTATGGTTATAACGTGGATGCACCATTATAGTCTATAATGCTGCTATGCTTCAACATTGTGTTTTGAGTTCATAGACAGTATATTATATTTCATCTGTGTCATTCTATCCAGGTTAATATTTGCAATATCCACCAGTGGATATTTTTGTTCTTCCTTTAAAAACAAACACTGATAGTCACATACATGTCACATGACATCTGCATGTATGATTCAAGACACGAATAACATGTCAGACACAACATGACACAAAAGTACACAGCACAACACAAGAAGTGACAGTACACAATCATTACACAACAAAGACACAAACACTGATCATTACAAAAGAATATTTAAAAGAGGAATATGTGATGTATGCTATGACAGCAGTGAGAGTGGGAATAGTTTACATTCATTTACTGCATATGCAGTACAAAGTTGGACAGAACTATACAATTTTAACATTTAACGTGATCAATAATAAGCATTTAACATAGAGCACATAGAGAAGTTCCCAGTAACAGTGTTTGACATGTCACTGCAGAACAGTATGTGAATTTATATCAATATCAATAATAAAATATTTAATAATTTTTTAGAAACATATGCAGCTAGTAACAAGACAGCAGAGAACACTGCGAAACAACAAATGCTGAAATAATATTCACAGCACATCCAGATAAAGTATGATAGTGTCATAAATGACATAAACACCGTCAGTGATGGTGGAAGAGTCACGCACATCCATAAACAACACATCCCATTTGAACAGTTTGATTTGAAAGACAACATTTTTTTACTGCATCCATTACCCAACCTGTGATAACATCTTAACGAACATAAACCAGTCCCAATTCACCATTTTTTTATTCTCTCATTGCATGCTTTTAATTTTTTCTTTTTCAATTTTTGTCCTTGAACCCATCGATGTTCAGGCTTCAGTAAAACTGAAGTAAAAGGCAGTGGATCTGCATTTTATATACATTACTTGATGAATAATTTGTTATGATTCAAATAATCAATTATTTTTAATACAATCAATAAGAAATGCTGCAGAGACAACGGTTGAATCCAGCAGTCTGGCTCACTATAAAAACGAACACTTCCAGTATTTAAAGCGACAGGCAGACAAATGTTTTCATTTATCCTAATATGGAAAGAAATTAACTACTTTTAATCGTCTTTATGAGGGATGCGTTGTAATAAAAAACTCTTGTGACAGGCCCCTCCCCCTATGGCCTGTCCCTCGAGGGCAGTGACCCAAACAAAATGAGAGCACTGACCCCTCTGGAAGCATTATTGGCCAGGCCAGCAACCTCTCTGCCATATTTTGTCGCTCAATTTTTACTGCACTGCAGTCAAATTTTCACACCGATGCAACTTGGGACTTTGGCTGTAATGCCTGTGGAAACTGCTGATTGGCTACAAAATAGCTTGAAAAAGTAGTTGCAGTTAGAAATTGTGCCAATTTGGTTGTTGGGAATCATTCTGGACTGCCATTCTGTGGACATATTAATGAATTAATAATATAATACGATTCATTTCTGCAGTGTAGACAGCAGCAAAAATATGAATGGAAACTGATTACTGGCATATATTTAAAAGACAGACTGAGAGAGAAAGCAGTTAAGATTTTGCAGCGACTTTGAAAAATTATTTGAAAGGACATGGATCACTTTTGATACACATAGTGATACATGATATGGTGAAATTGATAATGAATTGGACCATCTCATCAAGATATCGAGCCCTAGAGAGAGAACCCTCAGGTTCTTCGGTTACGGCAAAGATTCAGAAGAGAGGTTAAATGAGAGTACAGGGGAAAATCAATCAGTCTGCAGAGGGAGAGGAATGGGAGGGAGAGAGAGAGAGAGGTGGGGGAGGTGTGACTGCAGCCCTGCAGTGCAGTACTATTTCTATGCTTTAAGACAATGGTCAGAGAGGAAGATGACCAAAATGCCCTCAGTCAGTGTGCATGCATCCAGACTGCAGCTCTCTCTCACACATTTAGCCTCACCACCAGAGTCTGTCAATGGCAGGGCCCAAGGGTATGTGACTCAAAGCTCTCAGTGTACTCCAAATATAAAACCACATCAAGAGAGCACTTTACATTGAATAAATGATTGATAAGGTTGGGGTGTGGGGGTGGGGGCAAGTGCATCTTGGGGAGTAAGTGGGAGTCTGAAAGTTAAGGTTCTAACCAATTTGCCAGGTTTTTGAAGGCCACATGTTGTAGCTTGGACCATCTTTAACCCCTTCATTCTATATTTCGCCGAGTCCCAGAATTGCTCTCTTCCACTGTTTCCTTGGCAACAGTGGGCAGGAAGGAATGAGAGGGGAGAAGGTAGAAACAGAAACAGGCAGAAGTTCGAGTGGGGAGAAGACAGAAGAACGCATGATGTGGTGGTTTAGGAGGAGACTCGATGGAGTGGAATATAAAGGGATTGTTCACCCACAAATTAAAGTTCTTTCATCATTTACTCACCCTCATATGACTTTTTTCTTCCAAGGACTATGCTATAGATAGCCTAGATGTATTTATTTGTCCTCAACGAGGAAAATTGTGGAAACTATTATTTCCTATTCAATAAAAGTGAAAGACCACAGCTGCTGTCAATGCATGATTTTCAGTGAAATAACACTTACATTTCAGTTTGTTCCTGACATAAAGCTACTCGTACAGTCTGACTTCAGAAAACTTGGAAAATAACTTGGAAAATAGAGCACTAAGACTGGAATACACTACACAACTTTTGCCTCCATTTGTAGTCTTAAATGAGTCAACACTGAAAGTCAGAGTCAGTCCATAGATTTTGGGCCATCAGAGTTGACAGAAAATTGTGTAGTGAACATAGACTGTAAAAAAATATGGACAAAGCGTCTGTGATGTCACCCATAGACTCTCTGAAGAACAGAGTTTGAGGCTGTTTATGGGGTACGGGCGGCGCCATACTGGAAAATCTTGGAAAATACAAAAGTTTCAGAAAGGATACAGAGGTGGTATAATGTGTTGTGTCAGATCACGGCCGAGACGTCAAATTCACTTGGCGCAGCCCGTTATCAGCTGTCAATCAAAGTTAACCGCCCTTATTTACATTACATTTTATATCTAAATATGATCTGAACTAACGAGTAAGAAAAAAATTCACCCCCTCACAAGTTGTCAGGCACTCGGAACCTATCGAAAATACAATAAAAGTCCATGGGACCAAACTGTAAAGCATATGAATTTATGCTGTGAAACCAGATATTTTAACATGACGTCTATGAACATTTGCTCCCTTTTGGGACCGTCCTCTAGCGGATTTGAGATGGATTGTATTTGATCGCACTTCCGGGTAGGCTTCATCTTTCAGATTGGAATGTTGCCGCTTGGTAGTGAATGATGGGCACAGAATCATCAAACATGCTTGATATTTTGAGCTGGTTTAAGAAAATATTGTTTTCATCTTTCATGCTTCTCCTAGCGTGTGTTTCTGCATGAGTTTGTTGTGTTCGTAACGATTTGTTGTGTTATCCTCTGTGCCATTTAATGTATATTGCCCAGTTTCTCTCTGTAACCATTTACAAAGTTGGCAAGTGAATGATGGCTAGTGTTTTAAAATATGTTCAGATTTTAAAAGTTGTGTAGTGTATTCCAGCCTGTAGTCATATAGATTATGTAAATGATATCTTAAGCTGCCTTTTTGTCCTTTTATTACACTTGACAACCCATTCACCAATTGTATGAGCTTATGTTAAAAATTACTTTCTGATAAACATCTCCTTTTGTGCCCCACCGAATAAAGCCCTTATTTTTCCATAGGACAAAAAATGAGATGAAATTGAAATAACGGGTTGAAATAATGATGAGTAAATGAATTGTCATATCTGGGTGAACTATTTTAAAATACACACTGAAAAGTAATAGCACAAATATAAACCCAAAAGAACAAAGCCTCAGAAACCCTCACATTCATACAACATAAACATATTCGCCTCCAAACAACCCATCTCACACACACACACTTAAATATTATGGAATCGATAAAGAAAAAGTGAGAAAACATCCAAAAGAGAAACTTTTGACCTTTCCTGACCTGTGCTCTTCTGTATTCGTCAACAGAACTGAAAGTCGTAATTGAAGAGGGACTGTGATCACAGTAAAACACACTACGTGGGCACAACTCAAGCCAGAAAGAGTGAGAGAGAAAAGAAGGGGAAAGAGAGAAAAGGAGAAAGCATGATACAGTCTCACATTAAAAACAAAAGCCTACTATATGTGGCCATTTCCCCCCAATTTAGGCTCTTAACATATATGTAAACCTTTCAGTTTCCTTTCATAACAATTGCATCACAGCATTTGCAACACAGTGTCCAGTTAAAATGGCAACAGCCCAGGTATGTCATTACAGCCCTACAGAACTTACCTGTGTCTGTGGGCATCAGTAATATGTGTTTGCTGAGATTTTAGTGTCTGTGTTGTGTTTTTTTTCATCATAAAATTCCCTCTTTAAATGTCCATGTATTCTTTTAAGTCTGTCAGACAGGTTTGTCTCTCCTCAGCTGATGTTTTGTGTATATGTGCGGCAGAATTGTGTCCCTGATCAGTTAGACTACAGGACTGTAGCACACATCCTAACAGCGTCAGTGTTTCAGCACAGCCCCTGAGACAGCATTTGCAATCTTAAAATACTATTCATGGCTAGAATATTGAAGTTCAGTGTTTCTGGTCTATATAATGAAGGCTTTTCATCTGCTGGCTGTGATGAAACACTGGTCAGTGGACCCCAGAGTGGAGGGCAGTTCCAGGAGAAGAGAAGAAACCAGCTTTATTCAAAAAAATAAAACAGAAAATGCAAATAAAACACAACCCTTCCCAGTGACCGTTCACCAAAACCCCTAAGGCATAAAAAGGCATTCCTCTTTGGGCTTCTTTCGGTAGTAGATAGTATATAATGTGGATGGCAATTATACAGCCCTAAAAAGGCAAAGCAGAATAACTACATCCACACTGGAACTGGGGGAAATGGCAACACTGAGTTTCCATTCTCACACGTTTTTTCTGAATCCTGAACATTGAGCCGACCCTGTTTGTTAAGGGTGAAATCAAAGTTTAAGAAATGTGATTTTGGACAAAATGCAATGTGTAGTTACTGCGCTTTGCCTTGGAATGGCAGTATAGTGAGCACTGAAACTCTACAAAGACCTGAGGGGCACTATACTAAGGTGAAAGGTCACTGCTAGGGAGGAGAAGGAGGAGGAAGAAGTCACAGCAACACTGAATGGATTACAGTGCACACACACACGACAACACATGAACAAGGGAAGACATGTGTAACAGTGTAGCAACAAGAGCTGACATACAAACGCATGACACGACACAACCTGAGGAAGGAGATAACACAACAACAGCTAGTCAGACAAGCGCACCTCAAAACACACACATCAGAGAATACAATATCCCCAAACACACTCAAATTAGGCAGAAATCACACATATAACCACCTGTAATAACATATTTGACACATTTTCATTGCTTCAAATCAGTGGGTGTGTGAACTTGAGTGTGTCTTCAACTATACTGGCCTGAGGGTTAAAAGTGCAGCGTTAACTCGTGTCTGGTGCTCAGTTCAGTCAAGAGAAGAGAGTGTGAACGATGTACAAACAGGAGGAAAGAAAAAGTAACTGAGGAAATAATTAATGATTGAAAAAATAATTAGAATGACAAAAGTTTAAGAGAGTGAGAAAGACAGAGATGTAGGGAGCTAGTGCTGTAATGACATCACTCATATGTTGTAATGCTTAGTCTTTGAGATATGTAGATATGTTTGAGTCAGAGAGACATAGGACATATTGATTCTAGCTTGTTACGAGTCAGCATCAGCAAATTAACCAAGTCATTTCTTTAACAAAGTTAAAGAAATGCCCCTGATATAAAAAAGAAAGAAAGAAAAAAAGTCCCATAGAGAATTTTTTTATTTTTCAAAAATGCAATATGATTCATTATATTGAATTCTATGTATATCTCGGCGTTAGTATAAAAAATACAAATGGCAGTTATTTAAAAATGGGCATTATTGGGTTAAGACATCTTATGCATTACTCATTTCTTCATTTATATTTAATTTGATATAAACTATATAAAGGAACTTGAAGTTCTTTTTTATGGGGTTACAAATAAAATGCCCTCATTAAAGGGTAAACAAAGTAATTCATTAATTAATTCTAGGGGCAAACTGCAAAAAAGAAAAAGTATATATATATATATATATATATATATATATATATATATATATATATATATATATATATATATATATATATATATATATATATGAAACTGTATATGGCCCATTAATACAAAAGTGAATTTCTGGCACTGCTGTGATTGATGCTGTAAGAATATATCAGTGTAATATTGTACAAGATTGTCAAATACAAAGACAGAACACACTGAAAGGCATTTGTCCTCCCTGACTCAAATGCATATTGTTCCTGTTAAGCTCAGTTTAGTAGTGAGTACTGTGTGTGACGTATGTTTGTTTCATATGTATCAGTTGCTCTAAAATATGAATGTGATAAATGTATTCTTAGCGAATGTGTCCTCTAAAATATAAACTTAACTACCTGTGGAATAGCAGTATGCAGCATGGAGTAAATATTGTTCTGTACTCAGCTAACGTCTACGCTGCATTACAGTTGGCTTTTTTAAGTGTTACCTCTGATTCATTATGGTTTGATCCAGGAAGAGGCAGAATTGGCATTGAGGTCCTGCTGCAGCAGTGGCCCTTCCGACCTGAACCATTCCTCTCTGGGTTGGCGCCTGCAGCTTCTAGTGTTTTTGTGGGGGGGGTTGTAGGATTTGGTTGTGTAGACGGGTGTGTTTAGGATACGTGGAAGTTAATGGAAAGGTGCAGGAGTAAGAATGTATAGTATAGAAAGGAAGGCAGTAGACATTAATCATGCCATTGCAAAAAAGTAGAGGACATGAAAAGACATAAAAGGATGTGTCGCAAAGCGGTGGAGAAGATTGGGAGAAATGAAGGCAAGATGAAAGGTTGGAAGGAGGGAACAAGACATAAGCCAGGGTGGAAGGCCAGGAAGAGAAAGAGAATGAAGTAATCAATCAATGAATGAGAGACAAGAAAGAGCAAAGGCAAACATGATAGATAGAGATATACAGACAGATGGATAGATGGATAGATGGATAGATAGATAGATAGATAGATAGATAGATAGATAGATAGATAGATAGATAGATAGATAGATAGATAGATAGATAGATAGATAGATAGATAGATAGATAGATAGATAGATAGATAGATAGATAGATCAGATAGATAAATAGATAGATAGATATAGATAGCATTTGCTAGGATTACGTTCACTGAAAAGTCCTGATTTAATCAAAGATTAAACACTATTACCAGAAGATCGCAATTGAATTATTACTGCGTGTGTGCTAGCAGCTTTGCTAATGATGAGCGCCCTTCAGAATGATAGATGTGGTGAATTATGAGGAGAAAAGCAAGAGATGGAGGGAGCTATGCTGTTAGTATGGATGCAGGAGAGTATGTTTCAATGCGTAAACCTCTGATGTACTTTGTGAAGTGCTATTCTAAGTGGATCTATATTTAAGTATGGATGTACACATATATATATATATATATACACAAAAATATATAGATATGTATATATATATCGCTGTAGTCATTTTTTTTTTCAATTTATGTGTGTCTGTCCTAATACGCAATAATAAGCATTGGATCATATAACTTACCTTTCTTTGTAATGTACACTGAAAATATAAGTATGATAACGACATTTGTTTGTGGGTGCCGCATACCTTTCCTGACATTGCTGTCTGTGGTGCTGGAACTCTCCGGTACTGAGAAGGAAGCAGGCCCTATCGTGGGGTAGACGTTCACGGCCCGTGCCTGTCCCCAACCCACCAGTGGCTGGACTCCTGTCATCTGGCCCCAGCACCTGATCTATAGTGGGACAGTCCTCATTGGCCAGAGCTGCGTCTGCAGCATCCCCATTCTGCTTTGAGTCTGAAAGATAGATAGAGAGAGAGAGAAAAAAAGAAACTATTAGTGGGACTGTGTGCATGTGATATTAGAGAGTCATAGTAACATGAAAAGACAGGGATGAAAGGAGAAAAAGACAGGGATGAAAAGGGATGAATAAAAAGGAGGAAAATAGGACGTGCTACAGAAAGAGCATCAGCATAACTTGATTCAAAATGGTGCAGGGGTATTCAGAACATCACTCACACACAACACACAGACACACACACAACATGAATGAGTGTGTCTGAAAGACTGAGATGTGCACACACTCAAACAAAGAAGCTGCAGGGGCACTTGTTCTTATAGCTTCAGACACAGCTGTCAAATCTAATCTGACGTGAGTTACTGCTCAACAATTTACAGAAATAAGCCAGGGGGAAAAGCCTGCTAAAGACACGGAGAGAGATAGAAAGAAAAGGAGAATGGGAAGGCGAGGGAGAACATGGCATAGAGACTGTTATGTAATTTGACCTCATTGGTAGGAATTACAAATATATATCTGTGAAGACAGCAGTCCATATGACCATGAAATCTGCGGGAAGATGAACATTCACACTTGAGTGGAGACAAAAGGGTGATGAATGGATGTCACAAAAGTCTATAGCAAAGGTCATGACATCAAGTTCGCCAAACCAGATATAACCTCACTTTCCTGACAGCCATTTAATTACAGTCATTAAAAGGACCATAAAAGTGCTTATAATACAATAAAATGTAAATAAAAACCCCTCATATTGTGTTTCGGGCCTTTTGACCCAGAGAGGATTTTCTTTCCCCCAAAATGCTAGTTAATGTTATTGCATTGGACTAAAACTTACTGACTTCACTCATCCAGGTATAACTACTCCCTAATTTTTTTAGTTTTTTGTGTGTATTTTTGGCAATATTGAATAAAAGTAAAACTATTCTGTACAATTTGTCACACTAGTGTGCTTTAATATTTAACAAGTAAGTTTGTTGAGAAACGCTTTTATTTTGTAAAAAATGGCACCCTGGGTGGTGTTCCAGGTCAAAAATGACCAGCCTACAAAAATACAAATAACTAATAAATCGCTTGTTATGCCATATAATCACCAAATATTGGATTCAATATTTTTGTCAACTTGAGCTTATATTGACCAAATATGATCATCCATCCACTGAAAATTATCGGGGGAGATCAAAAATAAAGAGTAACATTTAGTGTTCAGGAGCGTATTTCTCATGAACATGAACATGCCTCGAATCAGTACATGAGTGGATACACCAAAAACAAGTTGACAAAAAGATTGAATCCAATATTTGGTGATAATATAGCACAACGAGTGATATTTAAAAGATAAGCAATTTAAAAAAAAATGTTTAACTGGGAACACCACAAGGGTGATTTTGATCTATTTCGTACAAAAAAAAATCAATTCAAAACAAACTTCTTGGTTAAACATTAAAGCGCATGAGTGTGGTAAATTGTACAGAATATATTTACTTTTTCAATATTGTCAAAATTACACGAATAATTCTTTTTTTGGTCCAAAATTTATATGCAAAAGCTCAGATAAAAGGGGCCTACAGTTAAAAAGTAATACAAAACCTGGCCTGATTGAAAGAAAACATGTCGACAAAAATATTTAATCCAATATTTGGTGATAATAAAGCATAACGAGTGATTTACAAACAATTTTTAAAAGGCCGGTCATATTTGATTGTAAACACAAAAGGTGTTATTCCTGCAGACTGCGATTTCAGCAATCCCATAAGATCATTACAAATCATACTCTACAACATAGATCTAATAACTTGGTATGGCATAAATGTAGACTCTACGATGATGACACCTATTGAGTCGTAGGCTACCACGCAAGTTAGTATAGAAGAATAAAATGTCATCAGCATGCGCTCAGTGGTGAACAAATCGAGCAAGTGGAATCTGACTTTGCCAATTGTGGCGGAGGAATCGAAAGAGGAGAATATCGACAGTCATGGCTAGGGAAAAGAGGCCACATTGGCAAGCTAATTTTGCAAATGGAGCTCAAGGTAAGTAGCGTTAAGTTTTAACGCCATGTTGCATTGATCAATACGGCATTTCATTTCGCATTTTTATTGGCTAGTCAGTAGACGTAGGTCAGTACAGCAAACTAACTGTGAGATGTTCATGCTAAATTTCTGACACTGGGAATTTTACAGGGGTTTCAACACAACACAAGGGTTAAATATCCACTTGAATTTACTTTATCTATGAAACACAAAAGGAGAAATCTAGCACAATGTTCAAGCTGCTCTTTTCCATACAATGGAAGTAAATGGCAGGCTGTTAAGTGAATAATAATTTAATTTCTGCCTGTTCTTTAGATAAACCTATTGTATTGCTTCAGACTAATTTGATTATTTTTATGGTGTATTTGCACTTTTGAAGCTGGACATCCCTTGGGTCCTATATTTACCTTCACTGTATAGAAGTGAGAAGCTCAGACATTTTTCACAACATCACCTTTAGCTTTCCACTAAAGAAATAAAGGTATTCGTGTTTGGATTGACATATGGGTAAAAAATGATAAGAGATTTTTAATTTGGGTGAACCCTTTAAAAATCTAAACCATAGAAATCAAGCTACAGAATCAGAGCATCTCTCACACATTCCCCAAAAAAATAAACACACTCATACATGGGGACGAGGGGACAAACAAATGAACGAATTAAAAGTTTTATCATTTTCGTTTTCCACTACTTAATAAAACTTCACTAACAGTACACATGATGGATATGATCCCAGTACTGCAGGTGTCAAGCGCGTGAGGGATTTGAAGCTACAGGAGGGCACATGTGCTAAAGCGTTTCTTCACAGCAAGTGTCTCAGGATGATTACGCTCCCTCTTATTTCCTCAGGAAATTCCAGCTGTGAGAACTCCATGAAAAAGCAAAACAAAAGAGCAGAAGCTACGAACTACAAGCTCTCATCCACTTAAGAGGCTGCTTGTTCTAAATAATTTAACTTTTTACGAAAAAATGTATCCTAAGTTATCCTATTTATAAAGATGTAATGTTAAATCTATTACACATCTGACAAAATGGGTTTTGAAATCAGTTGAAAATCACCAGAGGTAAGCAAGAGTGCTGTTGATTTGAAATCGTCTGCCTGCATTACAGATCAAATATCGCATAAAGCTAATCTGAGGGGTTATGACTAATCTGCCTCATGTTAATCTTAAGCATGGGTGTGTATATTTGAGTTCTGCACACACAGTAATGACAGACGGAGCTCTCTCGGCTGCATGAACACACTGGCTCAACCTGACTGACACCTTCACATGCAAACACACACGTATAGCCCAAAATATTATTTTTCTTGGTCTATTGTTTTTTTGGTAACACTTTACAATACGTGTGCACTAATAAGCATTAATTCATGCTTAACTAATGCACAGATAATACTGAATTAATGTGATACTAATGATTATTTAAGCTCTTCACTAATGTTTACCACATTAGGAACTAATTAAGAGTCTGTAGGGTTAATGTATTAGATTATACATTAATTGTTATTCATTAAAAATGTAATTGTGGATTAATTCCATAATAACTAATTTTTTAACTAATAGTGTTAATTAATATGTTAATTACCAAAATGAGCCAAAGCCTTGTATTTCAACTTCCAGATAATGACAGGCACACTAAAATGCATTTATACATCATTAATTACTTAATTGTTAGTGCAAATTCATGTGCAAATTACTACAATTACTAAATGACTAGTTAATAATGATGTGCCCCAACAAGTAACATAACATAATGACACCTTTGCAAATCATTAGCTAATGATTAATTAAAGCAGACAACTGGAAGTTTAAGTGCATAACTTTGACTAATTGTGGTAATTAACACATTAATTTACACTATTAGTTAATAAAATATGTTATGAAGGAATTAATAGACAATGACACATTGAATTAATAGCAATTGATGTATTACTTAATCTATTAATCATATTGACTCTTTATTAGTTGCTGATGCAGTAATCATTAATTAATGGTTTAGTTCTTCATGAGCTATAACTCATTATTATCTGTCCATTATTTAAGGATGAATTAATGCATTTATGCACCCATATTGTAAAGTGTTACAGTTTTTTAACAATAGTTTGTGTGTATATATATTTAGATTTAAAATAAATAAATAAGACAAATATAATGATTAGCAAAATGAGTTTGTGCAGTCGAGTGCGCAAATAAACTGCACACACAAATAGGACTGCACATGTCAGATCATCTACCAAAAGCTGTTTGCTAGATTCAGGATCATATTCCCTTCCCTTCTGATTGGCTGGGATATTTTCTCAGTAGGCTTAGGAACTGATTGGAACGCATGAAACATGATCCTGCTATAAATCTTAATAATAACATCCCTGTCCTCTGTCAAAATTGTCCGTGACAGTCCAGTTTTGCATATTAGCTACTTTCAAATATATGTGTGTGTATGTGTGTAGCCAGTTTTACACACAAGATATTATATAAAAGACCCAGTTTCAGGCGATGGCATTTCATTAAAAAGGTCTATAAGTGATGAGCACAGGCAGAACTTTCATGATGGGTGAGATGGGGCTAGCTGACATCACGCTCAAAAATATACTCACTATAGCATATTTTTGTTGGTAATAAAGCACTTGTTTGGCTTATTGTTGGAAATGTAACCTGGCTATTAGTGCAGAGAGACCTCACACACACAGACATGTAAACACATGGCTCCACTCACACTCACACGCACACACACCTGCTCTGTTAATCTCTATGATTTCCCTCCTGTGCAAGAGGACAGTCTCCTGCCATGCTTCCAGAGCCCACCATACCGCCCAGCACATTACCCATGATCCTGTGCGGTGAGGCAGTGGCCATTGCCAGGGCATCTGGCTTACAGTCAGTTGGGCGATCCAGGCTGCGAAGCCCGCGGGATGTGCTTGTTCTTTTCTTGGGCAGCTTCTGCTTGGCCATGGCCAGAGAGTAGTACATGCCGGAAGTTACTGTACAATGACGGGCACAGGCATGGCGATGGTCAGCACGCCTGCCAGGGCGCACAGGGCACCCACTAACATACCAGACCATGTTTCTGGATACATGTCACCATAGCCCAGTGTCGTCAGTGGTGACCGCGGCCCACCAGAAGCCAATGGGGATGTTTTTGAAGGTGGTGTGGGCGCTTGCCGTGGGGTCAGCGGGGTCAGCGCCGATGCGCTCGGCATAGTAGATCATAGTGGCGAAGATGGAGCACTCCGAGAGCGAGGAAGATGATAAGGAGCAAGAATTCATTGGTGCTGGCGCGGAGCGTGTGACCCAGCACTCTCAGCCCCACGGAATGCCGAGTAAGCTTGAAGATTCGCAGGATTCGGGACGGAAGTCGCACCACGCGCAAAAAGCCCAGGCACGTCTTTAGCCGCTTTCAAGAGGAGAGGCCGCTAAACGCCACCTCCAGGTAAAAGGGCAGGATGGCTACAAAGTCAATGATGTTCAGCGAGCTCTTGAAGAACTCGGCCTTGTCCGGGCAGAAGATGACGCTGGCGAATACCTCGATGGTGAACCAGATGACGCATACGCCCTCCACGTAGGTCAGCCAGTTGTCAGTCACTACCTCATACACAATCTCCTCCCAGCGTGACGTTCCCCACTGTCACGTTCTCTGTCTTATTGTAGATGGTGTTGAAGGCCTCATGTGTCTCCAAGCAAAACGTTGAGATGGAGATGAGGATGAACAGGAGCGAGCCGAACGCCACATACTAAAAACAGAGAGAGGAAGACAGAGAGAGACAGGAAGACACAAAGAGAGATGAGAAGATGAGCACAATTATATCATACACAGAAATCAGTGAGATCACTATTCGATCACTATTTAAATTAAGAACCGTTACAGTGTCATTTCTATGGCAAAAACAATAACAATAACAGACTGATCATCAACATGATCTAGATCAGGGTCTTCAACAAGCGCTCAGCCAATTATTGTTTTATACCAAACACTAAGGCTCAATCCCAGTTCACCCCTTGGCTCTACCCCTTGTTTTCGAGTGTACCCCTTGGCCCTTAAAACAGAGTTACAAGGGCCAAGGGGTTGAAAAATGTTCCCCAACGAAATGGAACAACTCTTCATGAACCTGATAACGTCATCAGTCGTTGGCGTAATGCCTCTGCCATTACTATATGCTATATATAGTAACTCAGGGTTGCAAAGTTTCCAGAAACTTTCCAGGATTTTCGGAAACTTTCCAGGATCTTTCGGAATCTTTCCAGGATTTTTGGGAAGTTTCTGGAAATTTACCGGAAATATTCAGCCCCTATGCAACCCTAATAGTAATGGCTATATATAGCATTTAGTAACGGCAGAGGCATCGCCCTATATTACTATATGCAGTATGTACTCTACAATTTCACATTAGTGAAATTTTGCGGACAAAAAAACTCATTGTCTAGAGTCAACAGTGTAGCGATGTACGGGCACGTTTTTCAATGTGGGAATCCGCCAACTCTGCATGACTAAATCGAACCCATTGCGAAATCTTCAACCCTCATGTGAGTGGATTCCTGAATTAATTGACTGGAATTTCCCCAGCATAACAACAGTGAATGTGGCCGTAGCTAAATAATGTATGAATTTTAGAAGATTATTTCTCATCCAGCTTCAGAGTCTGAAAGCCCTTCCCCTGTTATTTATACGGTTAAAAAGTGCATCATCCCAGTATTTTAAGTGCACTATTTCTTGTCTGTATTTTCAGTAGGAGCACTCTATTCACACTATTTACGGTACACAACAAAATGGCTACCATAGAAAAGTGCACAAGCACACAAATTGGGATGCAACTTCAATTTTGTAGAAAATGAACCAAGCTAAACCTAAACTTAAGAAGCTGAGTTCCACTAAATGTTTCATTGTGCCTCAAAGATTAAAATATACCATGTCAAATTTAAATGTAATAAAAATAGTTGTTTTAATGGCACTGCAACAACTCACGTATCATAAAGTATGTGAATGCATTAATATGAAACAACACGCATTATTATAGGCCAGGCTTAAAATGCAACACTCAATTAAAACAATATTTAACAGAGGGTCCCGTCCCTGCTTGATCTTTATACAACAAAGTGTCCTTGGACTGAAAAAGACACCTTTTCTAGATAGATGGATTTTATAAATCAAAAATAGCATGCTGGGATTCTCTTTCTGTGCTCAAAACCACAAGCTGTTGGCAGCAGGTACAGAATAGAACATTGAAAACAAGCATATACATGACAGAATAAGTGCTTTAACATCCAGGGGCTGCTGTGATGCAGTTTGGACCACTGCAGAGGTCGTTCTCAATCACAAAGAGATGTACCACAGATAGAGGGCGCCAAAATACTACAACAAAACAGCAAAAGTGCTCTGCGAATAGTGAGACTGGTGTTAATGCAGCAGTCTCATTGACACGCTGCACTGAGGAAACACCACTGAAAAAGTGAAGAATGGGGTAAAGCAGACTTTGTGAAATGAGTGTGAAGACGAGGAGAGAAGATGATAGAGGCAGTAAATGAGAGAAGAGATGGGTGTGTATACACAGTACTGTAATGGAGGGGAAGAAGAGAGAGAGAGAACAAATAATAATATTTAGAAATAAAAAAAAAGAGAAAAGGGGAAATGAGGGGATTACAGCAGTGTGCGATAGATAGATGTACATTGATCTCTTGTTAAAACCCACAGCCTCTTCTACTATCACCTGCAATCAATATAATCTGTTAATCTCAGTCCACCTCAGTGCCAGCATCCATACTGTGATTTTTTTTTATGTAACCCGTCATTAAAGCCATTTATTTGGAAGTGTGTGTGTGAAGCGCTGCTGCTGCCATTCCCCCTCTGCAGTGCTCCGCATTATTCTCCCCACTCCCCGCTTCTCATTTCTCCCCCTCCTCTGTCAGTCCACACTTGCCCCTCCTCCCTTTACTGGGGTAAACCATTTCCTTTTGCAGAGGAATATCTCTCCACCTCCTTTTCTGCCTCCAGTCTTCTGGCTCCTCTGCACTGACAGTCCTCCTACCATGTTTCAATTTTTCTGTCTCTGTGTCTTTCCTGCAAGTTGCCCAGATGTCCCACACATTTCACAATGGCATGGCAGACATTTACAGTGAAAAATTGTCATACTAGTCAGGTGTTTTAGCTGGTTTTCCCAGTAAAAATATCTAAACTAATATATATGTACCTGAGATTTATCTTCAGAGAATATATTGAGTAAAGTTTATTTACCTTACACCATTGGCAAATTGTTTTTTAAAGAATGAATAATCACAAAATGTTGATGAAACAAAAAGAGAAAAAGAAAAACTTGCCAATGGGGTAAGAAAAAAATTATATAATATTTATTCTCTGAAAGTAAGACTAAGTATCTTTATCATTATTATTTTGTTTTTTAAGGAATGAATGACACCGAAAATATGAACAGATCTTTTCTTCTGTATTGCGACGTACATTCGAGCTGAAACGAATTATTAAAAAATAAAAAACAAATGTAGGATGGGGACATGGTTCTATCAGAGTTGAGTCTAGCAGTCTAGGTGCACATGCACCGCTTTCTGTTCCTTTCAGTGGCCATTAAAAACAATAACAAATGAAGAAAACAGATACAAACAAAAACACAGTTTCTTAACCATTTGAATTAAGACACCTAAAAAACAGTTTTAAGGACATCTCTCAAATAGCTGCAGTCAGGTCAATCCTCCCATGACGAACGAGAAGCAGTCAAATGAAGGACTGTGGCATCCTGTGAGAATTAACTAATTCCCCAACCCGATTAGCATGAACTAATTTAACAGAGCCCATCTTGTCGTGCCCTCAAAATCCTGATGAGGGACCCGTTTGTGTGTCAAGCAGACACTCCACCACCATCATGCACAATGTCACCAGCACTCCACACGTTCTGCTCCAGATACAAGCGAGCTCCAATCTTTCAACCCTCTGATCACAAATCAGTCTTCTTAATATTCTGGAAAGGAAAGTGTTTGCCCCAGCACAGAGTGCATCATACCATGGACAAGAAAATCACTGAATTAAGCTTGTCTCCGTCTGAACTCGTCTGAATGCCAAAAAAATTCTGACAAATACATATATATATATATAAATATAAATATATACAATATATATATATATATATATATATATATATATATATATGTACACACACACACTCATTCTAAAGGATTATTAGGAACACCATCCTAATACTATGTTTGACCCCTTTCGCCTTTGGGTCAAACACAAAGTGATCATTTGCGTTTGATTCATGCCTTGGCATTGATTCAACAAGGTGCTGAAAGCATTCTTTAGAAATGTTGGCCCATGATAGGATAGCATCTTGCAGTTGATGGAGATTTGTGGGATGCACATCCAGGGCACAAAGCTCCTGTTCCACCACACCCCAAAGATGCTCTATTGGGTTGAGATCTGGTGACTGTTGAGGACATTTGAGTACAGTGAACTCATTGTCATGTTCAAGAAACCAATTTGAAATGTTTCTAGCTTTGTGACATGGTGCATTATCCTGCTGGAAGTAGCCATCAGAGGATGGTACATGGTGGCCATAAGGGATGGACATGGTCAGAAACAATGCTCAGGTAGGCTGTGGCATTTAAACGATGCCCAATTGGCAAAAAGTTCATTACATGTAAAAGTGTGCCAAGAAAACATCCCCCACACCATTACACCACCACCAGCAGCCTGCACAGTGGTAACAAGTCATGATGGATCCATGTTCTCATTCTGTTTACGCCAAATTCTGACTCTGACCATCTGAATGTCTCAACAGAAATCCGAGACTCATCAGACCAGGCATTATTTTTCCAGTCTTCAACTGTCCAATTTTGGTGAGCTCTTGCAAATTATAGCCTCTTTTCCTATTTGTGGTGGAGATGAGTGGTACCCGGTGGGGTCTTGTCTAGGTCTCGCTGTCTCAGAATCGACATAGTGGTCGGGGGATTTAGTACAATACTACAATATCCACTGACGATATCCGCAACAGATTGAAGGCGCGCGTCCGAGTGAATACAGGACGTGTGCGCGCAGCCACACGAGGGAAACACTGATCGCAGGCAGCGGCAACGAGCACTTTGATCACTTCATTTAAAAGATGCATATCATGTACAGGTATTGATGTATTAATATTTAGTAAAACACATATCAGTGACATGATAGGTTTTAACTTCATTCAGGAGATTTTGGGTAACTGACAGTGACAGATGACTTTGAGTACACAGCCAACGGTTGTGTTGTGTGTGTGTGTGTGTGTAACCATAGCGACAAAACAACCAACTTTCGGTTCCTGCACTTAAGCAAATAATTTCATTTTTAAAAATATTTATGTATTTAAAAGTTGCAGAATGGATTAATTTAGAGACTTCGAAATCAGCAGAGATAGACAGGTAATGCAAAACAAAATCTTACAAGTTATTGCTTAGCTTCAACAACACTAGTCTGTTTTTTGGTCTCGGTCTTGGTCTCGTGTCTTGGTCTCCAGAACCTCTGGTCTTGGTAGTGTCTTGGTCTCGGTTTAGGCAGTCTTGACTACAAGTTTACTCGGTTGTAACGAGTGGTTATTTCAGTCAAAGTTACTCTTCTATCAGCTTGAATCAGTTGGCCCATTCTCCTCTGACCTCTAGCATCAACAAGGCATTTTTGCCCACAGGACTGCCGCATACTGGATGTTTTTCCCTTTTCACACCATTCTTTGTAAACCCTGAGAAATGGTTGTGCGTGAAAATCCCAGTAACTGAGCAGAAATACTCAGAAATACCGTCTGGCACCAACAACCATGCCACGCTCAAAATTGCTTAAATCACCTTTCCCATTCTGACATTCAGTTTGGAGTTCAGAAGATTGCCCTGACCAGGACCACACCCCTAAATGCACTGAAGCAACTGCCATGTGATTGGTTGATTAAATAATTGCATTAATGAGTAATTGAACAGGTTTTTCTAATAATCCTTTAGGTGAGTTTATATGCCTATTATGTATCTTATTTCATTTAATTTTCTTATCATTTAATATCATTTCATACATCTCTGTTTTGCCTACACCTGACTACAATGTCTGAAAGTCACCACCCATTTGCATAAAGTTAAACTTTTTTCTCAACTTTGTCGTCATGTCGCTCGACTCACATCACCAAAGCGCAAGTCACACAAGTCAACTATATGACTATATGACACCTCTCTTTGAAAATTAATATCTTTCAGTTCGCTTCGCACTGCAGAGCACTGTATGAGTGAGTGAACACCCCCTAGATTCTTGAAGGTCACAAAATCTCAGTGCTTATGCAAGAACAGAATTAATATTTTCTTGTATCACTGCAGTCTGGCTCCAGAGTTGTGGAATGAAATCTAAGAGCATCACTGTTTAAAGATTTAGAGGATGAATAAGGACTCGAGCAGGAGCGACTCTCCTGGAATGAAGTAACTCTTCACCATAATGCCTTAATGCCACTCCTGGGAGTGTAGATACGCTCCTAATGGCTATTAGCTGCCCACATATCTGCTCTTGTTCCTCTATTCCATAACACATCCACCGCCAATATGAACATGTTTCTAACCATCATGACCAGCTTTTTCTGTAAGAAAGGTTGCATGAAATATGACCCCTTGAGATGGTGCCTGCTGACTCCAATACTGTCAAACTTTCTAAGAACATGCAGAAACATACCATGCAAAAAGTTCATAGGATGAACGACTTACACAAACTTGAATGTCTGTGCATGCGAATGTTGGGTCCTAAAACCAACCTCATAAAAGTTGATTAAGACACCAATATCTGAACCGTAGGAGAATGACAATGGATTAAACACATTGGAATGAGTGTACAGTATAACCATCCCCTACCAATGAAGATGACCAACAGATAAGTTTAACATAGAATTTTACACTGTTTTGGGCCCTACGTCTTTAAATTTGAGTGGGTATAAAGGTTTATGAAAGGGAAGCGAACAGGGCTAGAGTTCTGCTAAGACTTTAGCCTGCTAATCGGACAATGAATATGAAGCTGCCACCATGAACCCTAAGCTAAGCTCATAACTCTAATGCATTTTTTTACATTAATGTGACTGTCATTGAAATTAGACTCTGTATACTGCATTAGAGTAATGAAAATTGCAAGAGAAAACTTAAAAGCTTAAAAAGCTCTCAGAAAAACCTTCACTATTACTTGGCTTGAGAACGGTTGAGTAAGTAAGTAAAGCGAGCTATTCCAAGAGGAGCATTTAAGTGTTGCTTTTCCCAGATACACTGTGTCAGCTCTGTGGGACACGCCTGCTAGATTTCTGCAGGAATTGCCCGCAGAGCAAATACTAGAAAACATGCTCCAGCAAATCAGAAGGCCTGATCGAGATCAAAAACCAATGCATCATGTCTTACAAAACAACAATATTTTGTTGTATCGTGCAGAACACTGCATAGAACACAGAACTGCAGAATCCTGGAAGCACAAAAGGTCAAAGCTTTGGTCTTCAGATCCCTCTGAACATTGTTCTCAGATCAGCAATGTGTGTGTGTGTGCTGCATTGTGTTACACTGTGTCTACACCGGACATGATTCTTGTCGACTGTTAAAGCACAAAGCATTTGTCCTTTGTGTCAGTACGTCATAAACAGAACAAGGCATCAGTTTACTGTTGGAGATTTGTCACTCGCATTGCGCCGCATCGGTGTAGACAGAATCACTGTTTATAATAAGTTTTATTGTTTTTAGTTGCGTACTCTTATGACAAGGTGACCTTATGACAGATTACACTTACACATTAAAAATAAATAAATAAATAAATAAATATACGTATATACAGCTATGGAAAAAATTAAGAGACCACTGCCAAATCAGCAGTTGCTCTGGATTTATTATTTATATTATAAATAATAAATCCAGAGCAACTGCTGCATTGGCAGTGGTCTCTTAATTTTTCCATAGCTTATATATATATATATATATATATATATATATATATATATAACCTACACTAGTTATATAATATACATGTTTATTCTGACTTTCACACTTTCATTGTCAGCCACACAGAGATTATTGCATTCCCTCTACACGTTGCTGTGCCATGACACACATCTTGTTACAGTAGAGATCAAAATTCTGATACCACGAGTGAAACTAGTCAAATGAATATGGGCATTTGATTAGTGAGCAGCACATTACAGCTGCCAGGCATGTTTTATGGGCCATTCACATGTTCTTGTGTATAAAAAAACGTTTAAAGTCAGCATGACATGAAAGTTGCGATAGTCTTATCTTCCCTATTGTGATGTATATCATCTGAGTAAATGGTTTCTAGACGAGAAATGTAGGATGGAATTTGATTTAGTCCATCAGGAATTGATTGGATCGTTGTGGTTTGCTATTGCTGTGATCTCATGCGAGTAAGAGGGGGGAGTTATTATGAGGGTACATGAATTTAAAAAATATGAAATGGACATAATGAAATAAAATGGGCATCCGCCCCAAAGACTTTTGACTTGACACAGCATTTAAAAGTAAGAGATTAAAAGAACATACGTGGGGATGGGATGTGCCTGATGTTAAAGGGGTACTTCACAGCTGATGAAATGACTTTCAATGGGATTTTTTTATTTTTTTTGCCTATAGAGTTGAAAGACATAAAAACGCTGTTGTCTTCCCTTATGCCAAATAGGCTGGCAAAACTAAGTCTGGGGTGGCAGTGGCTCAGTGGTTCATGTAGGTTGTTTACAAACCAGAAGGTTGGTTGTTCAATTATGGCTGACGCCGTCTGTGTATGAAGGTGAATGTGAGGTAAAGTGCTTTGGTGGCCATTGGGTCTGTGAAAGCGCTTTATAAATGCAGTCCATTTACCAAACGTCAACACCCATAATGCACTGGGCTTTAGTGGGAAATAATTCGTACTAAAAATTTTATTTAAAATGGCGTTGACTTGTATTGTTCCCGGGTGTAAGAACTCATAGAGTAAACATTTAGCTGGATTGAGCAGACTGATCTAATGAAATTGTGTGTGTATGACATGCCAATTCGTATTTGCATTTTGGCGTGCTATCAACACGCATAATCACTTTCCAGCGTGTTTATGAACGCCGTTGACTTAACGTTCAGCCAGCCCTGTCACTAAACCTACCCGTCACTGGGGTTAATAGCATTTATGAGTGTTCCCTACCATCCTAGGAAAAAAAGATCACTCCCAAGATGTAGATCTACATTTTGCTTCATTGCGCTTCGGACATTTAACGGCGTGTACATACACGCGGATATCTATCGAACATTAATGGCATAGACATACACGCATACACGCGGATACACGCGGATAGCTGAAAATGCATAGATAACACGCCACTTGACTTGAAAGTGGCATGTATGTTTACGCAAAAGTCACGAAGTCATGTTGGATTGAGATATTTTCAGTTTCCAGTGAAGGATCGAGTGTGTTGTAGGCAGTGGTTAAAGACCGCAAAGAACGGTAAATATGGAGAGAACATTGCAATGGAAAACCAGAAAAACCTCTAGTCAACATTTCAAACTGGACGGCCACAAATATAGAGCTTTTTAGACCAAACGAGAGGGAACAAATAAAAGAAACTGCTGTTTTGTCAGTTTCACTCAAGCCCCAGAAGCAAACATCGGTCGAGATTAAATTTCTATAGCATTTTACCTGAATGATACTGTTAGACAACATTTCATTAAATGTTCAATGTTTAATTAGTTCTTAAACAGCTGACATTTTCTCTTGAAAACTTAAAAAAAAAAGTTTCTCTTTCACTTTTCTTCTTGATTTATGTATGTACATACTGTATCATTTACTTGGTCGTCTTGATGTTTACTTTGACTGACAGCTTTCTTTTCTATTTACTCTAGCTACATTCACTATGGTTAATGCAGTTACCAGTGATATTCGTGACTATCGCAAGAATAGTGTCCTCACATTGCTTATCTCTTCATACCAAATAGGTTAAATAATGTATATTAGCTGTTAACTAGGACAGCTTGAGAATCACAACTGTTACACAAACAAGATCTTTTTTTTTTTTTTACTTTTCTAGATACCAAAGCTTTCCATTTTTTACAAATGTAAATTTTAAATCCTAGACTTTCTGTTCTCAGACTTTTGGACAACACTGTATCAACCACAAACACTGCAGCACAGCATTTCCCATCTTGTCTTAGCCAGTTACTGCACAGCACTGGACCACTGATAAGGAACTACAAAGAGGGTGAGTAACCACTAAAATGAAAAGAAATTGTCCATGGTATGCAAAGCTAAAGCCACAGCTGAATATTTTTTCTATCATTAATAAATCATCTACAGTTGGTGTTTATGAATATACATAGGCTCTGGGCTAAAAATAGAAGTCTAGATTTGTCTGGAGTATTGGAAACAGAAGGCAGAGTCTCTAGTAAAAGGAGCAATCTGGCCACAAGCGCGCAAGTTTAAAGAGCAGATGACTGGAGAGGAGATGGGAAGTGGATACAATAGAGGAGGCAGATGTCGTAGTTTAAAAAAACAGAACTCTTGCCATCTATCACATCCCTCCACTACTCCACTCTACAAAATGTTCTGATCTTTTCTAATCTATCTAAAAAGGAGAAAATCCTCTCCTTTATATTCCAGCCATTTCTGTATCCTCATCCTCTTCACCCTCCTTCTTCATGTCTCTGTTTTCTCCTCTATCCACAGCTTTCATTTGACATGAAGCGACCTAATTTTTATTAGCACTGTGCAGTACACCATGAATATTACAGACCACACTTATGCACATCATAGTTTGCAGAACTCCCACTTTCCCTTAATCTTGCCGTATATTATTGTTCTATTTATCTCTCTTCTCTGTCCATCCCTCTGTTCCTGTCTTCTTTCACCATGAATAATGAATACGAGTGTAAATAGGTAATGTCTAACAAACACACTTAGCATTAGTCAAAAGCCTGACCTCATAGACAAAAGACCACTAGCATAATTTTCACAAATGTTTTCCCCCTCTTTTTTGTCTAAAGCATTATTTTTAACTTGAATGTTTTTTTTTTTTTTTTTTTTAAGTTTTTTTTTTTACCCAGTCCCTAAAGCAGATTCGAAAAATATAAACTACATTTTCAAAACCATTATAATCTCAACAAAGAGTGGAATAAATAAACTATTCTACTGTTTCTCTGTTATGGCATCAATTGTATCATGATGACCAACAAATCTGTAACCCAATAAAGTTTTCTTTAGAAGTTAGTAACTCAATCCCCCAGGAAAAATACTGCCAGTGAATAACAGCTTGAGAAGAAATGACAAAAATAAAGACAAATTAAGGCTGGAGAACAATAAAAAAATGTATTTATCATTTAGTCACACAGTCAGGGTTAAATTACGCAAAATTTGTGAAAGTAGTGATTGAGGATACATCAAAAATTATATACGCCTTAAGTACCACACCACAAAATGTCTATTAAAATGCAATAGTTAACTATTCAAGTCCAGAGGGCTCGGGTGTTGAAGAAACACCCAATTACTGTGCATGTGTTTTGCCTCCAAATATGGCACAGTATATATGTAAGACAAAAAATATTATAATCTGAGATGGTTATGTCTAAGAAGTGACTCGAAGACGAAATGGAGGAAAATACAAAGAAAGGTGCAAAGTGTGTTTGTCAGTGAAAGATTTAAGAGAATTAACAAAAAGTTGAAAAGAGAAGTGCAAGCATGATGGAAGAGTTGAGAGAAGTACAGTAGGATTAAGGGAAGGAGAAACAGAATTTCCGACAGAAGATTACAACAGACTATTAGCATCAATTAACTGGGATGTATAAAGCCCTACAGACGGGTCTATACTAATCAGAGCCCGGTGATGCATACTTGACCTAACTATGCCACAGAGTATGGTGATACTGAGACATGAAAAAGAAATAGAAAGAATGTGAGGAAAGAGAACTAGCAAAAGAAGGAAGAGAGTAAATCAGAATCAATCAGGAATAGCTCAAATCATAAGAATATTAATTCAGAAAGAAGAATGCACAGAAAAACCCTGCCTCCATAAAAAGCAGCATTCAGATCTCAATTGTACAACACTATTGAGTCAGCTCACCTGCTCTTTCTCTACACTGTATGTATGCAAAGGAATGCGCTAGCAGCTATAAATAAAAATGCCATTGTTAATGCCATTGCTATTTTAGGTTTAATGTATGAATGTAAGCCCCATTGTGTATTTTTCAGAAATAACCAATTCTGTACGGTAATTGCTTAAAGGAAAACTCATTAAAAAGTTTTACCATGGAAGAAATAATTTTGAAAAGATTATAAAGTTAGGTACATTCAAATAAAGACTCCAGCCATGAGATTGGCCTAATAAAACAATCACATTCACAGAAATTCACATCCAAAACTATTTTCCATATATGTATATATGTGGTGTGATGTACCTTCCTCACACCGTAAACAAGGGAAGGTATTTACAAGAGAACAGACACAGTTAAAACACTCTTAACTCTTATTGAATTACATTTGACTCATTCAGGCTCTGTAGAAAACGTTAAAATATAGATTTTTAAATGAATGCGACACCTTGTGTGGACATGAAATATACGACTAGGCTTAATGCATTAAACTGTAGCATTAAAATGATTAATATAATACTACTAGATTGTTTAACACAAACAAAAGCAGATATGCAACATTTAAAGAAATCCTTGAATTTTCTTAAAGAGCTTAATTTAGGCTTTTTCAATCAGTAAATTGGCTTTAATAATCTCAAACATCTTTTTGGCTCAGTCTGTTTTTTCCTGCACACGATACAGTATATAGCATGTAAGTGTGAATATAATGCGCAGTGTGTAATGGTGTGGAGAACCCTCAGGTCACAAAGCAGTTGTCTTTCTCTGCAGTGACTGGGAAGTGTGTGCGTGTACATGTTGCTGCAAGCCACAAATTCTGCATTCACTGCAGAGATATAAGAGTATCAGAGAGAGAGAGAGAGAGATGGAGTGGAACTGAGATACTGGGGATGCAGAGGGTGTGTTATGAGGTTCATTTAAAAAGCGCCCTCTTTATGTCAGAGGTGAAAGTGCAGGTCTTCAAAACTGAGGCCCTGCTGTTCTCCCCATTACAGCGCTCATGTTTCTGCCTGTTGTTGCTCCCTGCTCCCCAGGTCTGTTCTATTCATATCCAGCAGCGCCCGTGTGTATGTGTGAGAGAGAGAGAGCGAGAGAAAGAGAGAGAAATCCTGCGCTGAAACTAATCTGTTATATGCTAGAGCACTGCAGCATTTGCCTGATGCAACTGCACATACAGACACAAAATTTTGTGAATCACATATGAAAAATTTAAAAGTATACACGCAGGTGAAGACATCATTACGGAGCACAGAACACACTGAGAGAACACAGATAAACAGTCACCTCTGTCACGCAGGGTCATGTCCGCTAACATCACAACACTGCGTCGCTGACAAGAGACAGGAGCGCCAACGGTCAAGCCACATTCCCATGGCAAGATGGGAAAAAACTTAAACTTCAAATAAGTAACAGGTAAAGAGTATATGTTTCCCATATGACATTATATAGGTACCTCAAAATGAAATTGAATGCATTAAATTGTTTATATTAGCATAAAAATATATGGAAATCAATGTCAACATTTGTGAAAATTGTTTTATGGACTTGGTGTCTATTTATATTCTTATTCCAGCATACCCTTCACTGAATAAACATTACAGCATATATTTGGACTGAGGTTGCTGTTTCAGAAAATCAATTAAACCTTATGGCTATGGCAAGCAAAAGTATTTTATAATATAAGCACATTTATAAGAAAAAAGTATTAGGTATATAAAGAAGAAAGTATCATTAAAATGCATAACTGGTAGTCTAATCAGGTGAGGCTTACAATTTTAGAAGATTTACAAAAACATGTCATTTAAAAATGTGATTTTAATGCATTCAATTATTTAGACTGGCATTTAAAATGGACCAATAGCATTTGATAATCGTCACACCCCAGAAATTAAATCACCTCTAAATAAACTTGTTTCAGGTTAAATGGACTTAATGTCTATTTATTATACAGTCTTTAATGTGACAGAAAAAGTCACATACTTTTAGAAATTCATTCTTCACCTACAAACACTGACCTTTCCAAAAATTGTTCCCATTATTCACTCCATTCAATAAAAAGAGGCCAATGACACAAAAAGCCCATTATTGCATTCTATCTTTATAAGAGAGGACTCATGATCATGATACCTAAACACATGGAAAATAATTAAATTAAAACAGGTAATTGTGCATAGATAGTAAAGGTAATTGTGCATTGTTTGGATAGTAAAAACAGGCTTGTAAACTTTTCAAAAGAGGAGAAAATGATTTATGTCTTTTGTTGTTGATGTCAAACCAATTAAAATCCATCCAATAAAAATCACTGCCACTTGATAAAGTAAACACAGTGATTATCTTAGTATCTATTCCATGGCTGGTAAATCACACTTCTGCTTTAGTTGCTATTTAGCCTAAAAGGTACAGTCACATCTACAATTGCTCTGTGAAATTTTGCATGCAAAATCCAGTTATTTTAATAGGAATCTGGAATTTTACACAAGTACGAAAGATTTCACATCAGGTTAAAAAAAATGTTCATGCAAATTTGCTGCAAAGACCAACAGAAAGCTGCTTGGTTTGAAAAGTGACATCTATGGTACTCGCAGCACTATTGCTTGCTTTGTCTAATAAACCTGCCAGAATATCATTGGCTCTGTGACGAATTGCTTTTGTTCTTCTATTGTAAGTTGCTTTGGATAAAAGCTTCTGCTAAATGCGTAAATGTAATTGTATTGACAATGGACCCCAAACTAGTTCACCCAAAAATTTGAATTATTTCATCATTTATTAACCCTCAAGTTGTTCCAAATCTCTAGAAGTTTCTTTGTTCTGTTGAACACAAAAGAAGTTATTTTAAAGAATATGGGTAACCAACCATTTGAATTGATGGACCACATTGACTTCCATAATATATGAAAAAATACTTACGGAAGTCAATGGGGACCATCAACTGTTGGTTACAAACATTCTTATCTTTTTTTTGTTTTCAGCAGACTGGAGGGTATGTAAAAAATGACAGAATCTTCCTTTTTAGGTAAACTATTACTTTAAGTCATGCTATACCTATTATTACATGAGTTTTTGGTACATTAGTTTTATCGTATATGATAAGTTATACTTCCAGCATTTTTGAATAGAGGTTGGGGGATTGGGAAAGGAACACGAGCCGGGACACAAACTCCGAGTCATCTAAGAAGCGCTATATGTCAGAGCAGTGCCCACAAGGCTATGGCTCAAATGATGCATGGTTGTAAAGACAATAGTAGTGCAATAAACACTTTTGGTATTGTGTTGGCTCATCCAATATAAAATCTGGATCCTTAAGCAAAACCAGTTGAGAATCTCTGATCTAATCAAGTGCATTCACATCATAAACACGCGCACACACACACACACCTCTCAAGAGTGTAATTGGTACCACTCAGTGCTTGCGGCTGATCACTGTACTGAATCAGCACAAAAAAAAAATCAATAGGATAATTTAAATGAAAAACAAAGAGTGGTGGAGAGGATTTCATTATAAATCAATTGATAAATCCATCGAACTAAAAGGATCTCATTCAATATGTCAAAAATATGCAGCCTTTTGCTATACGCATACCAGAGGACACACAGGGACTTACCGGACAAAACATCACACTTGGCCACTAATGTAATCTGCTAAGCAAGCATGTTAGCGAGACGGAAAGGGAAAGGTACAGAGGGAGGGAAGAAGTTCTGGAGCTGTCACAGTAATGTATCGCCTCAAGCCCTCTCCCTCTTTTGCCTTACTGCACCATAACGCAAACATGAACCAATGGATACCCAAGGTGGAAAACAGATGGAGGAGGGGCACCAGAAGAGAATGGGTGGGAGAAAGTAAAGAGATGGAAGAGTGGAATGCTGAAACGGTCGTTTTTTTAAAAGAGGACCCATCCATAATGCAAAAACCACCTATAACCGGCATCAAACCCACTTTGAGTGTGTATGGAGTTGCATAAAGGGGTTAGCGGGTGTGATGATGGAAACAACAGAAGAGCACACCGCTGATGAAAAGACATCAAATGAATGTCGAGGGGGAGACGGAGGGATGTGAAACGCAGAGGAGGGAACGGCGATACGGGAGGTAGGGGAGAAGCGAGTGGCGGCTCGTTCTGCTGTGTAAGGAGCAGCTCTGTGTGCCGAGCACTGATCGGTTGGGGATTCTGTGCAGTGGCTGGTGCGGAGCTTTGTAAAAATGACACGGACACCTGCCAGATCCTCCTCCTCTTTCCTGCAGCACACAGCCAAGGCCGTATAGCATTAGGCAGCCAAGCTGAGATCCCCCGATATCGTCAGCGAGAGGCTCTAGTGCAGGGATGCTGGGAGCACCGTCTCACACACACCTACACGGCACGACGATATAACAGCTACAACGGGAGGGATGAGAAAGAGGGTTTAGGGAAATCATTGGCAGGCAGCGAGGTTGTACTGTAACTTGTCCAATTCATACTGTATTTGTTGATTTAGATAACAATAAGAGCTTATGCCTACATCAAGATGACATTTTATGAGATAGAGATAGATAGAGATCAAATAAATATAGATAGATAGATACAATAAATAGATAGATAGATAAATAGATAGATAGATAGATAGATAGATAATAGTAATAGATAGATAGATAGATAGATAATATATAAATATATATAGATAGATAGATAGATAGATAGATAGATAGATAGATAGATAATAGATAGATAGATATAGATAGATAATATAGATATAATATAGATAGATAGATAGATAGATATAGATTAGATATAGATAGATTATAAACCACTTTCATCTTCATGATTCCCACTACTAGAGATACTTTTCTCTGTGAATGATATAAGGACATCATTTCCAGTGAAATTCATCAAAACAGCTCATAAAATATAAATTGAATTTATCTATTAATTATATTACGTATTTGGGTGAAGTAAAAACATGGTTTTATTTAGAAAAAGTAATATGGTGTAGTTTTATTATAATATAATTAATATAATATAATTTATATATATGTGACACTGAAGACTGGAGTAATGATGCTGAAAATTCAGCTTTTTTCAGAGGAATAAATTACATTTTAATATATATTAACATCAAAAAAGTCATTTTAAATTGTCATAATATTTCACAATATTACTGTGTTTTTTGTGTATTTTTTATCAAAAAATTGCAGCCTTGGTGAGCAGAAGAGACTTCTTTAAAAACATAAAATGTTTTTACCAATCTTAAACTTTGGCAGGTAGTGTATTATATATAAATGCTGCACAGCTTACAGTATATGACATATTTTATGTTTACTCAACTTAATAATATGTTGTGGACCAAAGATGTCACCTCCCATTCACCAAGAACTAATTTTAATGTATAGACCCTTATTGTCAAGTGCATTTACCTAAATGTTTTGTCAAATTATATTTAAAAAACACACATGTGGTAACATCTACATCATTTTAATATTTAAAAAGACTGAACCAAATGAATTGCTTTAGATGACAGCAATAAAGAATTTTTTAAAAGTTTGATCAGGAGAAATATCTTAACCCACATTCACTTTGTACAGTGCAGTAAGCTTTATCTAGTAAAATTCAGAAGTAGATGTATACTGTTAGACATATCTTATTAGCATAAAACAAGCAGGATCGCCTATTGCTGTGAGTTGTTCGTGTGTGATGTCATTCTCATAACACTTTTCATATTGATCTGCTGTCAGCTGAACTGCTGAGTTTACATGAACGAGGCTGAGCGAGAGCGCATGCATGTGTGATAGTGTTTGATTAGAAGCATAAAAAAGTAGATGAATTAAACAAAATAAGAGAAAAAGTGGACAGTGAGAGAGAGAGAGGGAGATCTTCCGCAACAGCCATCTGGGAAGAGAGCAGGACAAGCTGTGCTCCACCCTCAACCCATCTCCATGTCCCTCTCTCTCTCGAGATCTGGCAGGAGCACCAGGTGGGGAGAAGGCCAGAGCCCTGGAACCCCAATGGATCAGCATCTGGTACCTCCACCACACAGAGAAAGAGAAAGAGTGAGAGAAATACGTTTGAGAGAGAGCAAAGGGAAAAGTAGTTGTTTCCTAAATACATCTATTTTTCATCAATCCTCTCTCTTTTGAGGAGTATTTCTTTTGTTATTTTTCCCCTGAGGTCCACTTAAGGCTAATGCACCAACAAATGCTGACCAACTGTATGGGTAGCATATTAAAAATACATTTCCATAATGTGTTTCTAACATTGTGATGCTTCTGAAAAATATGCATGTACCAGGAACAGCATAACATTTTCAGTTTCTGATCGTCCAATCACAAATGTGAAAGTTTAAATCAAGTCTTATTCAGTGTTGTTTTTGTTAACTGTAAAAAAAATGTTAATTGAAATGAAGCTAAAAAATATAAATAAAAAAATGTAAAAGACAATGGAAATGGAAAGCTATATATATGTATACTAATAAAAATGATGAAAGCAACAAACTAAAAATTAAAATAAATACTACAATAATATATAAATAATAACAAAAATAACACAGATCTTATTTCTGACTTGTAGGCCAAACTACAAGTTACAGTGGGTTTTCATAGTAATTTACTCAGAAACATCTAACAAAATAGCTTGATTGCTAGTGAAATGACCCCTTTATCAAAATCAACTAAATAAGCTTCATATATCTGTGTAGTTAGTGCATATACTTTCAGACACACTAGGTCTTCATCCAGGGGATACATTGACTTTCTCTTTTATTCCTCTTTTTTCAACAAGAACTTCCTGCGCTATATACTATCTCTGCCAAAATAAAAATAAAAAAGTGTTAACAGAATCGAGAAGAGTCCAGTGCTTTTGAACACCTAGACTTATAAACCGCAGCACACTACTAGTGCAGGACGCCTGAGCGCTAGTCCAGGTCTCCAGGAATCCAGTTACGGCAGAAGCACTAAAGCACTATGGTCATGTGGCATGTGTGCTCTGGTTCCTCATGATATAGCCACCACATGGACACAAATAATGATAGAGGGCAGAGGCTAAAGTAAATTTAACAAGACGTTAATGGCAGCACACAGTGACTTGGTAAGTACATATCACTTGGAATAAATAAAGGATAAAGGGGAGCCCATTGTCCAAGTGAAGAGAAAAACAAACAAACTATGGCCAAAACACAAACCTTTCACTCAAAGTGCACTTGCAGCAGATAAACAAGAAAACAAAATTGTGAACATAATAATTGTCAAGAATTAGTAATGTTTTGGCTGTTTTTTGACTAATTTTATACAATTAGTACTAATACTTATGTTGTACTGTACATACCTTTACATTGACAGGCTGAATTATTCTTGTATGATTTAAAGCAAACACTGAATTGATCTTCAAAGTGTTTACGGAGCAAAACCAATTTGATATTCATTTCAGCACCAATCCCTATAATTGAACACTCTCATGTTACATCAATATGTATCATAGCAAACATGCTTCATTCAGCAGAGCAACAATACAGCCATGTTATTATGTCTTACACATACACACTCACTCAAAGGCAGTGGTCAGTTGTGCCACTGTAGAAGAGATTTATTTCTCTCCCTCACATACACACACACACAGCTCAGCACTTTAACAGATTAATTACAGCCACTGACTGACAGGACAGAATGGACCCTCTCAAATCAGCGCAAAAGAAAAGCAGCAGACACAGCGGCTCTTACAAACACAGACATACTCAAACAACCCATCTCATTACTTCTGTCCTACAGTCTGAGAGAACTACTGAAAATGCATTTTACATTAACACTAAATTTGTCAAATTGTATTATTAGAATAACATGTTTAGATTGTCATTTTTGCTTTGGTGATGGCAGTACTTGAGCTGCTTGAACTCT
This sequence comes from Hybognathus amarus, assembly GCA_030378365.1. Classification (NCBI taxonomy): domain Eukaryota; kingdom Metazoa; phylum Chordata; class Actinopteri; order Cypriniformes; family Leuciscidae; genus Hybognathus; species Hybognathus amarus. The sequence continues at coordinate 39,876 of JAQIUQ010007325.1, read as the reverse complement.
ACAAGTTTGTAGACTCTTGAACTCTACTACTTGATGTTCTCATGTTCTCCAGCATGATTTGAGTTGTTCCAAAGGGCATATCCTCCAACAGCTAACCAATTGTACAAAAGAGTAGCACTGGTGCAGTATAGCCTGCATGTGTGCGAGTGTACACATCCTCATGTCTGTGGAGCGAGTGTGGATTGTAGTGTGGTGATTGACAGCTCAGGGAGAGTAAAAGATGAACCTTTGAGACTGAAGATGAGTATATTGCGTAACAGTAGTTGATGTAGTGTGATCGAAGTAGCTCGGGATATAGACATAGAGTGAAAGAGAGAAAATCTACCATTGAGTTTAAGTGTTTTTGTTTTGTGTGTGTGTGTGTGTTTGGGGAATGACGCACTGGTTCTCATTGATAAAAACAGAGGGTCTCGGCCTAATGGAGGACAAGGGAGTGATTCACACTCCCACCAGATTGCATCGTCCTCTTCTTATTTCCACATACATTTCCCAGGACCCTTTGGAAATGATGAGACTAACAACAAAGACGTAAAGAAGAGAATTTCTACAGCCTGTGTTCACTTAAAGGGACACTCCACCTCTGGAAAGATGAATGTGTATTTAAAATGGGTCATTTATGTAGAAGAAATGTGAAATTATTCTTGAATTTGGAGCTTTCTAGACTGAGAAAAGCCAGAAAATGTATTTTTGGCTTATGTGGATGAAAGACAACAACTCCCAGAATGCACTTGCTTCGCTGCCCTAGGAGGCCACGCCTACTGGTAACAGCGCAGTAGGTAAACAACAAGTCTAGGCTACTAGTGAGTCTCCGTGATGAGTCTGCCCGAAAATGTGTTTCGAGATCGCCCAAAATGTCCGGGATTCGGCTTTTGCGTTCTACAGTCGCCATTCATCATGTTTGGAGACGGAGCAAGGCCGGAGGCGTGATTACCAATGAGCGACACCAGTGAGACGCACCGGTCTCGTATCTCTCACAGAGGAGCGGGAATTTTCTTAGCAATGTTAAAACGCACATCAACCAATCACTTGTTTAGCGTTCATGTAAACACTACATTCAGATTCACCAATCAGAATGAATTCAGTTAGATTGAAACAAAAGCTCTACATGTAAACAATCCATGGCGACAGCAAAAAGCAAAAGCTGAATCCTGGACATCGACAGCCGGAACATGTCCGGGAAAAAGAGGACGGTAACCCCTAAGTTACTACTCAGCTTTCTCCTTTCTCCACAGAACAAGAGCCTGCTAGCTTAGTTTCCAAAAAAGATGGGTGACAATCCCAATCCTCCATAATGCATCCGTCTGCGTATTCAGGTACCTTTACCTGTACCGTTACAATACCAGTTAAATCAAACGCACTGGCACTGATTGGGATAGGTCTGTTCAGCGCATTAGGTCCAACCCCGTATGTGCGGGTTTGAAAGGGTGGGGACTAGTGTTTGTAGCCTTTACAGAATTTATTATTGTTTATAATTAACAATATTATGATATTGTTTATCAAATTATAGGTACATATATGGACATTGATTATATAAGCTACTATATTGTTTTATTGTCTTTGTTAACTTGTGTTTAACACTGAACACTGACACTGCGAATTGTCGAACTCTTTGTTCAAAACTGCTCATGTACCACACATTTGAAGTATTGACAAACACGCATGCAAAAACCATCTAACTCCCTGACATAAACAAAAACACACACCTCGCTCCATCGAGGTGAAACAGAGGAAATAAGTAGCACAGCATTTTTTTCTGCTTAGTATTCGATCCTGATAACTGCAGCACACAACACACATTTGTCCTTGCAAATGTTCCGTCTGCCTTCCTCTCTTCATCATTGCGCTCCTTGTAATCACTCCTTCCCAGTCTCTTCCCATCGCTCTAACACTCTCTCCTCCTTGCATGTCACTTCGCTCTCCTGGTCTGGGCCAGTTTGGCAGTGTTCTCCTTCTCTCTGTACTCTATGCCATTAGCTGGAATGATAAAGTGCCTTTCCCTTTGTCCTTAATCCAAGTGAGAGCCCGACTCTGAGATAATGCTAAAAGCTAGCATGCAGTAGCTAGTTCCAAATGCACAAACCTCTCGCAGATGTACGCAATACGCATACACAACGGTAGAAGACAAACGCCCAGATGTGGAAGTGCACATACATACACCAGCGATTTACAGACAGCAATTTCACTGAACACTGTAAAACAATCATTTTAACCCTCCAAATCTGATGGTCTTAGCTGTTCTCCAGGCTCTGTTGACTGGTTTTAGAGCTTAAATCAGCTAAGATGATCTAAAATCAGCTAAGACCTGCAAACCAGTGTAGATCTTTTTAACAGACACCCTGTTGACATATTTAGATCACATGATCAGCTGAATATTACATACTTTATCTTAGCCCCCTAACACTCGCTGTATTGCCGCTTTGACCGTCGGGAAGAAGTCTGCTGTGGAGCTCGCTTCAGTGTGGGCTCGGCAAAACTGTGCATCAAGGGCACATATCGACCACAAAAGCTGCTCACGAGCACCCTTCTGAAACCTAAAATGACAAACAGGACACCCAACGGCCTCATGGACTTCATGAGCACACATCTGCCATTGTAAGTGCGTTCACAAGACCGTAAGTGCAAATGAAGTGTGCCATTTGGGTCAGGGCCTTAGTAACCCCTCTGATACTGGACACTTGCACTCATGAAAGAAAATAAATTAATGAAAGAAATTATGCATTATGGAATTTGAGCCAATTATGGTTTACTGTGAACAGAGGTAAAGGTGAACATCAGCCTGCACAAAATGAACAAAAAAAGAAAAAGAAAAAACATCTGTGTGGATCTGTAGAGCAAATCTGATGCCATTGAGCTAACATTGTGTCGGCCATATTTGCTCTTTCATTGCATAATGCTCCTTTTATCATTTTTCGGTTTTCCCTAAAGTTTCTTCTCTCTAGCCTATATATCCAATGAGAGCATCATCTCTCCATTTACCACCATTTCTTTGCTCTCATTCAGTCTTACTCCCTCATTTCTCATTTGCAATTCCCCTCTCCCTTCCTTGCTCCTCCATCCATGCTGCAGTATTACCACCATCAGCATCTTATGAGCACTGCTCTTTCTCTCCTCGGTTCCACTGCGCTCACACCAACATGCAATCTAGCCACATCCATGGGGAAAAGGCTTGTCTGTAACTGGCAGGGGGAAGAAGTGTTTCATAGCAATAGTCTTGTGTGTGTGTGTGTGTGTGTGTGTGTGTGTGTGTGTGTGTGTGTGTGTGTGTGTGTGTGTGTGTGTGTGTGTGTGTGTGTGTGTGTGTGTGTGTGTGTGTGTGTGTGTGTGTGTGTGTGTGTGTGTGTGTGTGTGTGTGTGTGTGTGTGTGTGTGTGTGTGTGTGTGTGTGTGTATATGGATGTTTTATTGGGATTACCATGACAAAACCAGGATATGCTATATATAAATAAAAGTGGCATAATACATTACAGCGCCATGCTTGTTCCCTTCCCCCATTCTTTCTTTCTTTCTTTCTTTCTTTCTTTCTTTCTTTCTTTCTTTCTTTCTTTCTTTCTTTCTTTCTTTCTTTCTTTCTTTCTTTCTTTCTTTCTTTCTTTCTTTCTTTCTTTCTTCTCTAACCCTCTCTTTCTTATTCCCTTTCTAACTCTCCTTCTCATTTGCAGTCATCGAGCAGTTTCTTCTGCCCTGTGCAGAAATAAAGTCCTGTGGGAAGTGTGCCTTAAAAACGCAAGGGATTTGGTGGGAAATAGAGGGGTGGGGGTAGAAGAGATGAAGAGTGTGTGCGTGTGTCATGTTGGCTGTTTTCATCAGAGACCACTCGAGTCCCTCCTTGTGACTGTTTTGAATACATTTTCATGTGCCATGAGCACAGACATCCAAATAGATGTTTTCACTCCCGTTTGGGGAGATAATCAGGCATTATCACTAACAGCATTAAAAAGATCCTTCACCTAACAATGAAAATCATTTACTCACTTTCATGCTCTTCCCCCTTTAAGTATTAAAAAAGTCTAAAGTTCCCTTAAATGGGAAATTCCTTTTGGTTTGCAAGTCATGATAAAAAAAATGCTTTTTCTGTTTAGATACAAAAAACGTCTCAGGTCACGTATGTAACCCTGATTCCCTGAGAGGAAACGAGACGCTGCATTAAGACACGGTGGGAACGCTCCGCGTGATTCATCGTTAAACCACATGTAAAATCAGTCCAATGGAAGTCTGAAACGTCAAGGCAGTCGTGCACGTCATAGACCAGGAAACTATGAAGCACCCCTGAAATCAGACCGTGCGCTTATAATCTTGCTTGCTCGCCATAAATCTAAATAGTGATATATATTGGGCTTTGACAAACAACAATAAATAGACAAGGACAGATTTCACAGAAAGTGCTTGCTGAAGGTGCAGAAGCTGGCGCGGTCTGAATTCAGGGGTACTTTATAGTTTCCTGGTCTATGACGGTCACCCGCCTTGAAGTTTTGGGCTTGCATTCGGACTGATTTTACATGTGCTTCATGACGTAATCATGCAGAGCGTTTCCACCGCAGTCACGAACGCAGCTCGAAGTTCCCTTGAAGAGAGAACCCAATTCAAAGACGAGAAAAAAAAAAATTTAAAAAAAAAAAGATTGTGAATAATCCGAGACAAACGATTATCTGTCCTATTTTTAAACTGAAGAGTGGCTGCAGCCATTTTCAACTTGAATGTGCAAGGCTTTTGTTACAAGCCAGTTGCAGTAGGCTAATTTTAGCTTATGTCACAAACTGGTATATGTTAAGATGTCAGTATTATTTTAATTCATTATCATAATCAAAAACACACTGGCTTGCAGCACAAATGGTTTTACCAATTACTGCATTTTGTTATTCTTTTAGTCATTTACCTATAGCGTATAAGTCTCACGCATTAAAAATAGCTTTCTTCCGCATTGAAAAATAAAGTATAAATAAACATTTAATTACTGAATCTCACAAAAAAGTGCAATAAAACAATATTCATGTGTTTTTATGCTAGCTGTTAACATCCTAATGATAAACTCCACTGTTGAATTGATACTCCCGTATGGAACAATAGTCAAAAATCCACACTTCACCGGCTTACCAGCAGCCTGCTAAATACAAAATTAAAATAATGTCAGAAGAGGGTGGGTCAGAAGAGTTAAAGTCCCATCAGGCCAACATGAAGCTCCTCTGGGAGGTGAATACAAGGCTTTCCTTTTCTGTTTTTACCCGGCTATTCCCCTGTGACCGATGCTGCTCTAGGGAATGGGGTTTTCCATTTGCCTTGTGAACAAAATGCTGAAGTGGTGCAAAGGTGAACTGAAATGAGCAGGGGTTCTGGACATTGCTGGCCATCCTGTGATTATTTGGCAGTATAATTGTTTTGCAATAAAAAACTCAAACTCTAATGTAGGTGGTTTCACACTAATAACCTGTTGGCTCTAGCATTGGCCGGTCTTCAACACCTATTTAAAAAGTAGAGCACTCTACACACAGCGTATGCCGGCATATACAAGTTCACTGACTGACTAGACTGTAGGGTGGATGACCGGCCCACTGTAATGTGTGTGTGTGTGGGGGGGGGGGTTAAAAGAACAAAGCAAACAAAATCTCTTGAGCCAAGAACACATGCCTTTTAAAAGCAAATACGCTGGCAGCTTTAACAGAATAATTCACCAGCGGGATGGACATGCAACCAGTGAGGGGGAAAAAGCACACTGCGCATTCAACACCCTACCTCTTATTCACCGATTTATTGGACTCAGCATGACTGGTTCAATAAGCTTTATTATCATGCATTTTGCTACTGCAATGTGTGGCTAGAAAACATAAAACCATGTTATCTTGTTGGCTCGGTTGAGCTTTTGCTGCCAGTATTGTGAAAATGAACAATACAGGAGAAAGTGTGGAGGGCTGCTTGTCCTCATATCTCCTAATTTTCTTCCTATTTTTAGAGATGTAGTAAAAGTAGAAGAAGAAAAACAGTGGGGGAAGACTGGAGGTGTGAGCACAGGTGCCAAAAGAGGTCTCATCTGAGAAGGAAGGATTTTACAGGCAGACTAACTTGGGTTACAAATGAGCATGATCATTACAGGGAACACACAGGTAATTACTTCTAAGGAACTGATAAACACAAGCCCATTTTAGAAGAAAAGCATGCGGTTAAAAGGAATCCAGTCATATTGCATGTGTTGTACACAGAGGGCTGCCGTGGTCTATGCGGCTCTTGAGATTGCACTTCAAACGTGTTTGCAATGAATAAATCACACGTTGCAAAAGAAGCAGGAAGTAATATTCATTTTCCATCGCACGCAAGGAGCGACACTTTTAAAATAGTTTCAGGTCCCTGGAGTCCTGACATTTAAGGTTATTTTTGGCACATTCAGTTCGCTAGCGATAACTGTTTACAAAACACCTGGAGGGGAGACAGCACAATACGGCGCTTTTGGGACATTTGTGCTACTGGGAAATCCAACTTAAAGACTGAGAAAAATGCTTTCCAATCATTTTTTTTTTCTAGTTTTCCCACAAAATCTTTGTGTTTGTCTTTCAGACAGAGGTCATTAAATGTTTGTGGTAAGCACCTATAAATTGGACCTAAAGTGTGAACTAGATTTTTGAGAAGGTCACTTACTTTGATCAGAATAGGATTCAAAACTGGGAATGCAGACTTTTTTAAAAGTTTTCCCACAAAAGCTTCCCCCAATATATTTCTTTAATTATTTATTAAAATCCCCTTGTAGTTAATAATTGTATCCATTAAAACTCATCTTTGATTACCAAAATTACATATTTAATTTTCCTTGAAAAATGTCTTCATGCTTAAAAATAGCTTGAATGTAACTCTACACCCCAGCCTCCTTTAATATACTCGGTTCAATGAATATGCAAATTAGCCCCGCCTCCACCCACTCACACCAGCTCAGAGACCCACTCGTTAACGATCACACATGATTGGTCGAACGTCAGAAACAACAGCGATTTCAAAACACGTTTTTGAGACTGTCCTTGTTTCACTGCAGTTTTAAGGAGAAAATACTCTGCAATGATGTTGACATGAATTTGCACATGGTTTGTTCTTAAAGCATATCAACAACATAGACATATAAACAATATTAAAGGGGGGGTTGACTGCGATTTTACTTTTTTCCTTTTAAATAGTGTGTAATGTTGCTGTTGGTGCATGAACAGTATCTGCAAAGTTGCAGTGCTGAAAGTTTAAGTGTAAGCAGAGATATCGTCTTTTAAAAATCAAGAAGTATAATTGCCTACAAAAACGACTCTAATTGGGACTACAGCTGGGTTATGGTACGTCACTAACCCACACATTTACATCAACCACTCCCTCAGAATATGCAGAAATGGCATGCGCAATGCGCATATTTCTGAGGCACGTCGACTTGTCGAGTGTGTTGTTCAGGCAGCTGTCAGGTCTTCTGTGTTCGGGTTTCCCATGGACGGACGCTGTTCTTTCTCAACAATGGATACAATTTATGTTTGATTATGTTCCTGAAAATGACGATCGTAATCTAGCGAGTTCAACACTCGGATTCAACAAGAAACTGTTACTAAAACATGTAGCAGTTCCAACTTTAAAACAAGAGGCAGCAGTTGTTGGGCCACAATCTGTAAGTAGGCTAAGACTTCATCATTTTAAATGTATTTGCATGTATAATTCAATTGTTTTATTTTTTTAAATGCCAGTGCTTGCTTTATAGTTAGCCAATGCTATTTTGTGTCTACGACAAACGCGTACAAACATTATGGACTTGAATTTTCTATAAGTACTAATGTTTTAAACATATTTTTCATGTATATGCTTTATGATGTTTTTTTTTATTTGATCAAGAACGTAAACATGCCAATGCTGTTTGAGAATAACATTAGTAGCCAGTCAGTTGCTGTTGTTGCCAGTCAGATGCCATTGTGTAAAACGAACGTGTATAAAGTTAAAAAAAATGTAGCAAATTATCATTCAGAAACGTTTAGTAAGAGTCGTGTGTGGTGAGGTTCTGTTTGACTCTCTTCATCGTGGCTTTCTCCGTCTGATTCTGCCTGAAACTGATACTGCAGTTCGACACATATTTACATCTGGACTCGGAGCTCATGACATGCCCGTAAGGGTAATGGGCGTTAATCTTCCGGACAACGTGGGTGACAGTTTAGCCAATCACAACACACCGGCCCAAACTAACCAATCTGAGCTCACAACGTGTTTCTGAGGGAGTGTTTTCATAGAATCAGGAAGTGATCCGCTCGTTCAGGGGACAGAGGAGTGCGCGGCTGACAATAAAGGTTAGGTTTATGAAAAATAAGACTTTTAAAAAAAGAAAAACACACGAATACATGTTATATTGCACCCCATAAATACAATCATGCAAAGAAAAAAAAAACAGTCAACCCCTCCTTTAAACTTGATTTTAACTACAGGGGGACTTTAAGTAATTTAAGTAATTAAGTAATTTTTTTAATTTTTTTTTTTAGATAAAGGTTGGTCAAATATTTGCAATATGCAGCACCTAAAAATTGGATTTTATTCATACTAAATAATGGTAAGGTGAACAGTTTTTGTAAGCCACTTGTGATTAGAATAGAATTAGATTACAATAGAAGTACTGGCAATGTAAAACTAGCACTTTTTCTATTAGATAAAGCAGCGTTACTCTCCGGAATATCATTCAGCCTTTCAGCACTGGACAGCTCAAAAAGTGACGTCATACACTTCCTGGTGGCAGTACAATTAAACAAACATTGGTGCACATGCCGATACAAAGCCCAAAACTGCTGTCTAGTTAGGGAGCTCACTAAGGTTTGGGAAACTCCGGGGGTTGATCTACTGACATAACGCATGTAAAAGCACTTATAATGATTGTCATGACAAATGCAAAGCGAAAAAACAAACATCCATTTCTGAATACATACCGGATCATCTATAAAGCAAGGTGAATTGTGAACGTTAATTAAAGGCTTTCTTCATTTATATAATATATATTTAGACGTGGGAACAAAATACACACAGAGCACTGCAAAGCGGGATTATTTTGACTACGGGCTGTTGCTAAGAAACGCTGCTAGAGCTCTGTAGTTCATTTAATAGTTTGTTCATCCTTATCGAATAGGATTTTGCACGTGAAATCACTATGCACCCGCAGGTTGTTATCTATACAACATGTGCTCACCTACAAGCTTGAGATGCTGAACAACAGTGAAGTCATTCCGATCATTCAGCAGACTACGCATTTGCTCCTCAGGTGACGGTCATTGAGGACGTTTTATTGTGTGATCTTCCTTTATTAATCTGCCCTACAACTCCAGTGTGTAAAGTATCTTTTGTGTCTTCTCTCTATATGAAACACCTTTTGCTCTGGTTCTTCACACATGAATTACAAATTATGCAATAGTGACAATTGTCAATTAGATCAGTGAGTGGGGGACACAAAATTGTGCTATAATCGAAATAAAATAACTCTTCATAGTGGAAAGGAAATTATATAGTGTCATGGTAATAGAAACTAGATTTCTTCTAGATAATATTTTACACATATTTATCATATTAGTTTCATAATATAAATGGTAAGATAAATAAAAATAACTACAAAAAATACAGTCAACTTATTAGATATGAAATATTTTCCAGGTAATATTTTACACATACTTTTAGTATATCTTTTAACTGTATATATTGCAAAATGAAATATAAAATATAAAATGGGTTGAAAAATATTTTAGTGTCTGCTTAATAGAAAGTAAATAGTTTCCAGATTTATTTCAAATATTTATTATATTTTTCTTTTCACAATAAATTATATTACTCTAAATGAGGGAAGGAAAAAATACAGTGTCAACTTAAAGTACATATTTTTTCAGGTAATATTTTAAACAGCTTTAAAAATACTTTTTCTTTGTTATATATATTTTTATATACAATGTCCACAGACAAGGTAGAGTCTGTTGCATGATTTCATGAAAGTATGATGTATTTTACAATATCATGCAGAAACGAAGAAAAAACTAAATAATGACTATTGTAACGCTTGACGTAAAGTAAGTCAAATTTGTAGTTTTCTTATGTCTCATTAGAACTACAGAAACGTGACCCGATCTGGCAATCTTACATAGCGTGGTTATAGAAGATATAGGACTGCAAAGCGGATAAATAAGTGCCTTCAACCCTGTTACGACTTGATGAACCACTGAAACTATTTTGGAAACATTATTTTAAGGTAAGAAATCTTACTTAGTGTTGCTTTAACTCTTATCTGAAACCTTTAATCAGGCCAATACGGAGCCAGGGTTTACTGCAACTCTTTACTTATGTATGGACTCACTAGACCAGCAGGGATTTAACCACAGAGAGAGAGAGAGAGAAAGCCTCTAGTCTTGAGCCCTGACACCATCAACTCAGATACGCATGCTATTTATTTTATGGTGCCCGACACAACAGTTTTTTAAAAGTCAGCATTTACTTTGAAGACATCTTGTAGTGCCTAAAATGAAAACTGAATCAGATAAAAATGTAGCCAACAATCTAGATAATGCACATCTTGCATGCATTTGCATATTTTCAGATTGAAAAAGTGACTAACAGCATTGCCTGCACGCACATACACAAATGCACAGGCTCTGCCTCTGTTGCTCTGCAGCAGAAATCAGAGCGCAGTCAGCTAGTATGAGAGCGCCGCAGTGTTACGCTATAGCACAGCCAGAGAAAGGGACATGGAGGTTGTAAGTGATGATTAGCAATCCGGCACGAGGCCCTGCACCCATACAGCAGCCGGCTAATAAAGCACTATGCGTGTCACGGTTGATAAAAGACCTCCGTTCAATGACGACGCAGTAAAACGATGACGGCATCTCTCCCTCCCCTAGAGAACAGTGAGAAGAGCTGGGTAACTTACAATCGCAGACCCTTCAAACGCATTAGGAGCAATTCTGCAATTAAACGCAGGCAAAAATACAAAGTAAAACTGACCAGTTAAATGGAACCCAGGGGATTTAAGAAAGCAAGTGTGTATCGACTGCTCATGGCTATGATCCATTGACCTAGATGTGACGAGGGAGATAAATATCTTTAAATAACCAGCCTGCAGAGATAAAGGAGATAAATGGTTGCTGTTCACTAGCTAGTGAATGACGTTCTGAGAGCCAAAGGGGGAATTACCTTTAATGTGCTCCAGCTGAGACTTCTCTCAAACAAGGGTCAGTAAGTGGCTTTGTTTTCCTAAAGTCGTTACAGATTTTTATATATGACAGATATTATTGTCTGACAGGAAAAAAAGATGATATGATTAATCACTTAAAATGGCAAGCAAATAGTTTGGAGCATCTAATTGGGCTGTGTAAAGTTTACAAATTCAAATGACCTTATTATGCCCAAAATTGGGATCACAAGCGTGACACACAGAAAAAAAATCGAACTTAAGCTTCAGGTGTAGTGATTATCAGGTGATTGTGTTGGCAGTGATATACGGGGCTTCTGCTGAGTAAGCAGGAAACTGATTCAGTTAAAAGCAGGACCCACAGGAATCTAGTTTCTGGATACCGCGAATATTCTGTACTCCCAATGTGGATACAAACCTAAGCACAACCTGATACCAGTAGATTGCTTTGATAATAGGGGTGTAACAATATATCATGCCACAATATATCGCAATACAAAAATGCAACAATACACGTATCATGTATAGTTCCCCCAAAATCAAAATTACTGTGTGAGAAAAAATGCAAGTTTTTTTAGTATCAGTACTAACCACATTAAACTACTATATAATGTTGATTATAATGTATAAAAACACAATGGGGAATATTTGTGGGTCCCGATAATGCCAAATGTCTACCATAAGCCATAAAAAATGGCTTACATTTATTTGAAATATATCTAGTCAGTGACAGAGTGCAAGCATATTCGTCTACAATAATTCTGTATTTTCAGCTTCAGAATCATGAATATTTTTATTCTGGTGTCACCATTGTCCTTGGGTCAATGGTGACACGCACCAAGTCCAAGCCTATTCATATAAACCCACAATGTAATATCAAAGTTAGCATTTTAATCAACAGTACATTTTTAACCGCAATATCACAATAATACATCGCAAGTTCAGTATTGTGATATGTATAAAATCTTGACACTGGGATATCATTACACCCCTATTTGATAAGCTAGAATTTTTATCTATATATCTGGTTAAACATATAGGCTCCCTTACCATTGGTCATTTAATAAAGGACACAACATTACTAAATATTTTGCAAGCATGATAACATGTTCACTATCATAGTTTCAATCAGCTCAATCAGGGGTTAGAATTATTTAAGGACTGTGCAGATTAATGTGCACAATGCACCTTAATGGAAGTTCTACAGCAAAAAATATAATCATGTGAGCCAACTACTCACCGCACATGACAACACATGAAAGATGTTTTAAAAAACAAACAATTATTTAATTACGTATCCGCATAAAAACTACAAAGCAAGACAGATAATGAACATAATCATTTATAAATTTCCAGCTGAAATGTTGCAACTTGCAGCAATCAAAGTATTTATCATAATGTACTTTTAAATAACAAAAAATATCCATTATGCTGTTGTTCATAAATGCCAGTAAGGATGGTGTACAAAGACATTGCCAGGGCCCATTGCTTAGGAAGGCCCTGTGATTTCGAACGAGGGGATCCACAGCAACAACCTGCACAAGAGCCCCAGATACAGTCCTGTTGCCAAAGAAATAAAGCCATCATTGTCCCAATGTGTAGTGAGTCAAGGTCCTCACCAGTGTCCGATTTCATGCACATAATGATTCACGACCAATGGAGCTGAATTAGACGCACTCATTCAGGCATGGGCAGTTGCGCGTTTTCTCACTTGTTCCTGCTTTGCTGCAACGTTTTTCTAACTTTCAAGATCTGCGAGGCAATGCAATGTTCGTAGCCAAAACTCTATGGTGTACACCTCAGGGAAAAGGTCCTGGCGTTCAATATCGTAGGGGTCTGCCAGGTGCCGTTCTGCAGTATGGACAACAGCGAAATGTGCACTCTTTGCGCATGCGCAATGACTGGCGATTGCGATCTGAATGCGTGTTAATTAAAGGGTTTGTTTTTGCGATAATGACCGTCTGGCTGTGGATTATTTGGCTTGCTACCCCCTACTTATAAAAAAGGACATTAAATACTGATTTGGGAGGAAAATGTATTTGAACTCAACTGAATACGCCTACATCTAGGCTATTAAGGAAACCAGTCAGTTTTACAGCGTTGCCACTCATTATTCAGAAATATTTGATAGCTGACCAACCAGAATAAAGTAAAGTATTCTTGAAAGCAGACTTGAAATCCAACTGGATAACGTTCTTCAAACCATTAAAACGTCTATCTTTCAAAATTTCATAATTTACACGAACAGCCGAACCAAAAAGGTAGGCTAAGTTTTAAAAAGGTGCCGAGGAGCCCACTGCGCATGCTGAGAGCGTTACAGCGAGACAAAATGCTGCATTTTCAGAGAGAGTGACAGTGACAGAGAAAGTCTCCACATAACGACCCAAAGTCCTTTTCTCTCCAAACTTAGCTAGCAAACTTCCCAGAGGTTTACAACTTATCAGCTCATGCCAAGTGCGACAGTGGACTATTCCAATTGTTGCAAACTAGCTTGTGATTCCATGTACACTCACACAAGGTGATACTACAAGACGTTCACGACAAGCGCGCTCAACATCTCATACAGACAGGTTTAACAATAGAGTAGATTTCGAAAGATGCCGATGCACAAACTCACCCTGGCGTATTTCGAGGAGTAGGGTCCTGAAACAGCGCCCACATGCGGGGTCGCCAGATACTCCACCTGCTGGTGTTGCGACCATCCTCCTGTAGACACAACCTCTTCAAGTCCCCGTCCGCACCGCCCGTTAGCGCCGGGTCGTCCTCTGGCAGGTCCGGCTCGGGCGTCTCGAAGCTGTCCAGCGCTTCCTCTGCGTCCCGATGCTGTCGGTAGTTCATCCAGCAGCAAGCCTCCACGTCCGTCTCATCGATACCCCAGAACGCGAGCTCCTCCTCGAAGAGAGGACCGCAGACGTCGTTGGGACAATGCAACTTCCCAGTGCGGTAATAGTTGAGGATGAAAGCAAAGGTGGCAGGGTGACGGTCAAAGGAAAACTCGTCGGATTTGGGGTCATAGTCAAAGTTACTGAACGCATCTGGCTCCGTGAGCCAGGACAAGCGGGTCCCAGGCAGCGTCTTCAGTGTGCTGCGGTACGTCTCGTGCCCGAACCCCCGCAGTTTATCACTACTTTTCTCGCTGTCTGAAGGACAAGTCATGTCTGCGCTGTAACATGCTTTGTTGGACGACTTGTTTCCACCCTTGCGCCCTTTGAAAGAGGAGACACACACCGAACTGAGCATAGAGGAGCAGGGGGAGGAGAGGAGGAGAGAGAACCGAGAGGGAGGGGAGGAGGAGCCTGCGGTGGGAGAGAAGAAGAGAAAAGAAAATTAGTGATGCTCATACTTTTATACATCATCAAGATGGTAAAAGTAACCTGCTTTTAACTCATCACATCATTAGTTCTTGCACGAGTCGCGTATGTGCTCTGGATAGGTGGTGCAATGGTCAAGTTCCTATTAAAATTCTGGAGAAAGTGAAAATATAGCCTAAGGCCATTGGGAACATCATGAGGGGGCTTTTATGGTATAGCTTGTATTGATTGGCCCTCAAAAAGAAAGGACCCTTCCATAAACATTGTGTGATTTTAATGACGACCCTGGGAAACATGCAAAATTTGATGAATGTTGATGAAGGTATTTGGGATAAGCATTCTAATGAAGGAGTGAGTTGCACATAATAAACAGGAACGAGACCCTCCTCTTTTGAAATGCCCACCCATCTCTCAATTTCCAGTCTTTTACCATCACTCAGCTCTCATGTCCCTCAATTCACTAAAACACTCTGCTCAATTACAGGGAAGGGAGATGAAAATGACTGAATGTTTCACAGCCACCCCCTCCTCACACCATGCTCTCCGTGTATCCAATGGAAAGAGGGAGAGGAAGAGAATGAGAGCGAGAAGAAGGGTGGGAGGAAGAGGGAGAAAAGCTAAAGGCAGAACGATTATTTGCTGAGCTACACAAAATAGGGAGAAAAGACTGCAGAGCATTAACTCTTACACTATCCTTCGCTTTCTCTCTTTGGGCAGTACTAATGGTATGCAGACCATTCAGGTACAGTCAGCCTTTGTTGCAGTCATAATTGTGGTAAGGATGCAATCTTCAAAATTACAATATTCTATTAAAAAGTGTTAGATTCATATGCACAAACATGCATTTATATGTTCATGGTATTACACTGAGAAGGTGCTTAAAATGTTTGAATGTTTTGACTTCTTGGCCGTATAGTGAGTACTGCCGCTCTAAATGTCCCATTTTGGAAATATGGAGCAGAGAAGCTATTATCTTTTTCTCTTGGGATTATCAAACACTGTAAAAAAAAGTGGTAACATGCCATTTGTACCTGGTTTAAACTTTAAAGATGACTTTTGTTAGTGTAACCTAATGTAGTCAAATGAAATTGAATAAAACAACTTAATTTAGAAGTTACTAAACAAAGCATTTTTTTGTTTGCCTAAGCAAAACAGTGTACAAGGGTCAGATTTCAC
Organism: Hybognathus amarus; assembly: GCA_030378365.1. Taxonomy (NCBI): domain Eukaryota; kingdom Metazoa; phylum Chordata; class Actinopteri; order Cypriniformes; family Leuciscidae; genus Hybognathus; species Hybognathus amarus. Next base: position 24,241 of record JAQIUQ010007325.1, on the reverse strand, counting down.
AGACAAACGTCCTCCTCTCATGTTTTGCTGTGCTGTCTTTTCCGGCTTTCACAATAACTCTTGTATATCTGTGTGCCTCTAGTTTGGCTGCTCCATACATATCTGTCAAACTGTCTTCCCTCATTCCTTATCTACTCTTATCCACTCTGCTCAGCTCACTGTTTCCCTTGCTTTCCCTTATGTCCCTCTGTGATTAACTGTTGAAACAATATAGATCACAGGAGAGTGAGAACCGTAGGAAGGAGAGAGGTTGAATCATACGAAAGAAGGTTAGTTGATTCGCTGCTTCTGTAATTGAAGATAGTTAGGTTGGTTTCTACATTCAGCACCATGGACAGCCGTATGGCTTTCAGTTAATCATTTAAAGAAGAACTGTATAAGCAATGGAAATATAGTTGAGCAATTAAAAAAATGATACCAGACATCCAAGGAAGTGTCTTAAACATACATACTAAAATAAATCTCACTAAAAATAAATAATAATAATATAAAAATAAAGTATAATTTAAAAAAAATCTTAAAAATCAGGCATTAAAACACTATGTTTGCCTGAGCAGCCCAACATTCAACATTGGCTAAACCAATAGAGTATTTGTAAGGTGTTTAGGTGGTAAAATAATTAATTATAAGGAACAAAAATGGGTAAAAAAAAGAGGAATAGGAAACTCTGAAACTGAGAGGAAACTAGGAAGAAAAACATTGTACTCACAAAGCAAAAAAAAAAAGGCTTTGCCATAAAAGGGAAATCATTGTTAAGTGTGTGCCTGGATAAGGGGGAAGTACATTAAAGTGTATGTTCATTGGGATGGGGGTTGAATGTGTAAGGACAGAAACGCCTATAAAAGACAACAGCACTCTATCGGACAGAGAGCGAGGAGAGAGGAAAACGGAGAGAACAGGTTACGGCCACTGAGGGGAATGACTGCAGTAAAGGTAAATGAGGCTCCACTCATAAATTATTCAATTTGGAGAAACAATAGTCAAAGAGAAGTGATATATGCATGCACTATTATGTGTTAAGGAAGTAGATCTGACCCATATCTACGCTACTGTTGTTCTATCTTACTGTATGCTGTATTGCGTCTGCATTATACCTTCACACAAACTCCCTTTCTCTCTGTCTGGTGCAGTGTTGGTTCTTTGGATATTTCTACTTGCTATCCCACTGCAGTTGAAGCTCAGCGGTGCTCAAAGGCCACCTAGAGGCTTCATCGGGGAACTGCACAGCACAAAATACTGCAGTACCCCCTCCTCTGAAGCTTTCTCCCTGACTGAGGTATGAATGCCTTATGCAAACCATATGTCGATGCATTGTACAGGGTTGTGTCCCTTTTTAGCCCATACACTCTTTTAAGTAACAGAAATCACTTAACAAATGTAATCTAAATGATGATTTATACAAACCAAGCAGGTATTATCTCAGCCTCAACCTGCTGCTTGAGGCCAGTGATTGTTGAGGCTTTTTGCAATCTCTCTCTCTCTCTCTCTCTCTCTCTCTCTCTCTCTCTCTCTCTCTCTCTCTCTCATTTGTGTGCACTAAGCTACTCTTAGCCGAGTTGCTCATATCGACGTCTCCTGTGGAAAAGCACTAAAAGAAAATAAATTAACAGAGCAAGGACGCTTGCGTACACAAACATAAGAGACATTCGCAAAAAAAGCCATGTCACAGCACAATTAATTAGCTTAAAATGAATTTGTGCTGTGCAAAGACAAACTACACAGCATTGGCACACATGCATAATACGATATATCCTCAGAAGATCATCAGTCAGACTATGACCTCTGCTTTGAAACTATATAATCACTCCGCTTTGACTGCTGAGAACAGAAGCCCTTTTTAAAAGGCCCACTCTTTTTCAGCCAAGAGAAAGAGATACAGGAAGGAGCTTAGAAGACTAATCTTACAGTGACAGCACTGAGACGTAGGCTCCATGACTATGTTCCCATATCTAACAATAACAGTGTTCTTAAGATAGTTATAAGACCCCCCTCCCCCCAATCCAGCCCCCAGCCCCAGCTCTCGTTAAAACCTAATTAATAAAAGTGCCCTCTCTGGTTAATTACCATCCCTTTATAGTCCCCTATTAAGTACTCAGGGAATGAAGCCGGAGAGAGATGGGATATAATTGTGTTAAGCCAAATCACACATGAACTTGATGGAAACTATTCTTAGAGGTGGGAAAGAATGGAGTATGGTGACCAAAAAAAAAAAAAAGGAAATGAAAACCAGACGGAGGACAGAGAAGGTCATCTCAGGTGATCGGTAAGGGTCACACTGTCAGGAAGGGGTATATTAGTGAGGATGGGAAATCATGGAAAGGCATCAGCAGGAGGAATAGTAAATGATTTGAATATCCAATAGGACGTGAGTGGGTGAAGGAGGGAGGGAGAAGAGGAGGGACTAGAGACTGCGAGGAATAAACAGTAAAAGTTTAACTGGTGTGTGATATGATGAGAAAGTGTAGAGGAAGACAAAAACAAGTTAATGTTGCTTAAACTGGTCGTTCTCAACTGGTTCAAGATAATGTCCCTATTACCAAACAATGAACATATGTTAATATCATACTATAAAGTAGAATTAGAAGCAAGTAAAAAAAAATTCAAGAGTAGGGTAACTCTTACAAGGGTAAATGTTTCATCCTCCATTTTAACAGCTGATTTAGCTATTCTTAACTGTATTTAGCATTGTTATATTCTACAACTTTATCAGAACCATTTTTTGGGGACCCTCCAGTTGAGAATCATTGTTAGAGTATTAGCAAGATATGGGAGAAATGGGAGGATGAAGAGAGTTCCATCCACAGCCAAAATATACTTTGACTAAGTATTGTTTGCAGTCATGATGCCGCACACACAGCACACACAAGCTGCTTAAGACATGGCTGGAATGAGAACACTGAGTTATCTAATATTCATCAGGCATATACCTGAATCTCTTTAAAATAAAACAAAATTAGGGATGTGCTTCAGTGGATAAGAAAAGAGTGTGTTTTACATCTCAAAACTTTTACCATAAATGTTACGCTATGGGACATTTATAGTAACATAGTGAAATGTATTGGTTATCTGTACGTAACCTAGATTCTTCTCTAGAAGAGGGAACAAGTATTGTGTAAGTTAGCTTATGCTACGGGAAAGATTAATCTTTTTGAGAAATTGAAGCAAAAAAATTATCCTTAATTTGAGTATCCATTGTCATTGCAGTGCAGCAGCTAGCAGACCAAGAGCAGGTTGTCTAGTGTGCTCATTGGCTGCCCTGCAGCAGCCTACCACTGAGCCCGGTGTGACGTCACGCCCAATGAAGGGCGCTCGTGCCCTCATCGCATAACAGCCCACCAAGATAGGCATGGCTTAGCATATATAAGTAGGGGTTCGGAGGCTGTTTCTCTGGTTTTCGTCAACTGAAGTGAAAGTTGCTCGTGTAGCAAACATAGCAGGTTATATAATACTCGTTCCCTCTTCTAAAGAGAACCAAGGTTACGATTCAGGTAACCGGTGCGTTCTCTTACGAAAGGTTCTCTCCTATTGCTTAAGTTTGCTTACGCTACGGGAACCCTTTGTCAACGCCGTGTGTGCCAAGCTTCCACTTGGGTTTCACAGGGGAACCCAGATAAGTGGAAAATAAGGTGGCCAGCAAAGCGGGCCAGCACTTGTACAGAAGCACTCATAGGGGATACAGAGCGGTGACGCCGGTCTGTATAAGCATATAGCACATATACCCACTGGTGCAGCTCAACCAGAAGATCTAAGACACATGAGAGTAGCCTGCGCACGATCATATCTGGACAGAAATGTCATTGCAGACCTTTTGACGTGTAAGCGTCTGCTATAGCGTCCACAATCGATTCTGGACAGAATCTGTTTCGAGGGCGGCGAGACCCTTGGTGCGCCCACCAAATGAAATGAAAAGCTGCTCTGAGCGCCAAAAAGGGGCGGAGTGCGCAGTGTAAAGCCTCAGCAGCACCCTGACTGGGCAGAGGAGATTAACATTGCTTTGCTATTGGATGATGGCAGAGCCGAATAGAGAAACGACCTGCACTCTGAAATGAGGGCCAATCACTTTAGGAACAAAGCCGTGTCTAGGTTAGAGGATGACTTTCGAGTCATTTGGCCAAACTCAAGATACGCAGTGCTGACAGACCCCACGTGTTTAACTGATGACAGAGCAGTCAGAAAAATGTTTTTGAGAGACAGGTACTTTAACTCCACGGAATCTAGTGGTTCAAAGGGAAAAGCTTCAGGGCCTCGAGGACCAACGAAAGATCCCAGCATAGGAACCGACGGGGGCGCGGAGGGTTCATCCTTCTGGCCGCGAGCTTAAGAGAGGAGATCTGTTCTCACCAGAATCAGCCATGGGGCTGTTTGTGACAGCTGTGTCAGCTCTGGGAACCAAGTCTGATTCTCCCAACACGGGCTTTAAGGAGCAACGAGAGGCGTGTTTCCCTGATACTCTTGATTACCTGTGGTAACAGAGAGATTGGAGGGAAGGGCATACAGCAGGCGGCTGGGCCAGATTTGGGCCAGCACTTCCTCGATCTTTGAAAAGAACATCGGGCAGTGAGCGTTGTCTTTTGACGCAAATAGGTTGACTTCCGCTTTGCCGAATAGGCGGCATGATTTCTGGACTGTTTGGGGTTGCAGGGACCATTCCCCTGGGGGAACGTTGTACCTGGATAATTTGTCAGGGCCGTTGTTCAGGTGGCCTTGCACATGCGCAGCTCTCAGTGAGCTCAGGTGATGCTGAGACCACGTGAAGAGGAGATCGCAGGGGTTCCTGGACGGCGAGTGACCTGTAGTGATAACACAAGACGTCCCAAAACGTCAGTTATATGACGAATTGGGATGAGACTGTGCTGATAAAGCAAGGCCATTCACTACCAGCGCAGTCTCATCCCAATTCGCCATATAACTGGCGTTTTGGGACGTCTTTTGACCATTCGTCAATATACGACTATTTAGGGCCCCCTTAAACGTCGGTAGATGACGTTATGGGATCCTAACTCTACCCCATACCTAAACCTAACCCTAAACCCAACTCGTCACCTAACTGACGTTAAAGGTGAAGCGTCAGTTGTATGACGACCCGGGATCAGTCATCTACCAACGTTTAAGGGGGCCCTAAATAGTCATATATTGACGAATGGTCAAAAGACGTCCCAAAACGTCAGTTATATGACAAATTGGGATGAGACTGTGTTAGCTTTATTGTGCTCAGCACCCATTCTGAAACCCCTTGGATGGCTTCCCATGCTTTTATATGTGCAGCTAGGGGGCGAATGGTCTTTGGGTTCTGATCGCGCACTTTGTGGGCACGAGCAACTGAACCGGAAGAGTGGGCTCGGCGGTGCGCCCTCGGTGCTTGAAAGCGGCGGCTCGCTGAAAGTGGTGACAGGCTGATACGTATGCGGCGTCCGATTGCGTGAATGGGGAGCGCACTTTTACTACTTTGTGATGCGCAAGCAGAGCTTTGGGCGAAGTGTCTATTAGTAAGCCGTGAACGCTTTGCGCGGGCACGAGACTTACATAGAAATTTGATGCCCGATCGCTTTGGATGAAGAGCGTTTTATGATCGCTCTGCGTTTTGTCTTGTAACTCTTAAATGCATGGCAGTGCTCGATCTTGAAATAGACACTCGCTGCTCTTTTAGGAGTTTGCAAAGAAAAGGATATGTTGGCGGCTAGCGTTACTCAAACGGAGGGCTGAAGGTGGCGAAGACGACAGGCCTCTTCAGGTGCTTTCCTAAACTGGCTTGTTGCTTTCCTCCACGGCGGCGGCGGCTTCTCTCTAAATCCAGCGATGTCGAGAGCTTCGCTGAAGAGATGAAAATGAGAGAAACAGCCTCCGAGCCCCTGCTTATATACACTAAACCACGGCCATCCTGGCGTGCTGTGACGCGATGAGGGGGCAGGCGCCCTTCATTGGGCGTGACGTAACGCGGACTCTGTGGTAGGCTGCTGCAGTTGCCGCAGGGCAGCCAATGAGCACGCTAGTCAGCCTGCTCTTTGTCTGCTATAGCTGCTGCACTGCGTTTACAATGGATACACAAATTAAAGATAATTTTTGGCTTCAATATCTAAAAAGATTAATCTTTCCCATAACGTAAGCTAACTTATGCAATATGAGAGAACCTCTCATAAGAGAAAGACACCTGGATCAAGCCAAAACATGTATCAAGGTGACACGGCTATGTGGGAAATAAAATCAGACACTCAATCATTGTGGGACGTGAAACGTCTATATATTTGTGGACTGACAACTTAAAATGTAACATAATAAAAATACCTTTAAAAACAGGGGTTTAAGTCAGTGTGCGAATCATTGAGTGACTTTTATGGAGCCTACTTTTTCCTGTCAGCACCTTAGCTAACTGTAAAATTATAAACATAAAAAGTAAATAACTAAAGGTCGTCGTGACATATTAATAATTGTGTAAATATATGATTATGTGACATACATTCTGATTCGCCATGGACACATACTCAGGCTAATTCTATTTGCGAACACGAAGTGACTTTTATGGTAATTAAATCATTCCATAATTCGCACGCTGTTTTAAGAGAGAAAAACAAAGTAAACCTGACTAGGCTACTTGTTGAGTCCGTTGACTGGCAGAGGGAAGGCAGGCCTGGTCTTTGGTACACCGCGGGCACACAGACAGAGATACTTTTGTAACTTGAACACAAGATCACGAGAGTCACGACACAGACACAGCACAAACACCTATATTACATACTTACTCGCTTTGGGTCAGGCTCTGTTCGCGTGCGTGCAGTGTGCGTGTTGCTGAACACACGCACATGAACACACAAACTGCACAAAAACGCTACGTGAAATCGAGTGTTTTCTGACTGAATGGAGGGATCCTCTTGGCGCGGGTTCCGAATGAATGTACTTAAACATAAGATTTTGTATTCTATAAAATGGCAACAGTTAATGAATAATGTAAGAATTGCCAGTTCAAAACGTGCTATACTGCGTTGTCGCGCAGTTCCTTAAGTGATATAAAAGACTATTTTTCTTAATATATCTATATTTATTATATATATCGCCTATTTGACCTCTAGCTGCTACCCTTGCACCTCAAATAAATTCCTCCCGTTTAAGGCATGGGTGTTACAGGTCTTTTATATAATTTTCGCCCTAATAAATAAGCATTTCTATGATTTGACAAAGCTCGTGTTAACCAATAAGGCTACTTTTATTCCCTAAACGAAACAGTCTATCCATCCAAGCGAAACGAGCAGCGGGGAAACACCTCTCTCTGTTTCTTTAATCTTCATGCACTCACTCCATTAACAGTCTATCCCTTTCTTCTCTGTTATAGCATCCTTTCTTCCGTATCTTCACCTGCTCCCGTTGTCCAGGGTCAAAAAGACCGTAAACAGGTTGCAGACTGAGAGGTCTGTGAATTTATTTATGGCGAACAAGCAGCACGACTAGAAATGTTATTCCTGAAGCTGTCGTTCCCTTTATCTCTTCCGTCCGTTTTTCCCACCTTCTTTCTCTGTCGATCTTTTGGTTTTGTAAATCTGTATTTCCATGCAATTTAGTCCTTAATCTAAACGTAACATGGGATCCCTCTGTGGTGTTCCCTCCCTTCAGCTTTTTAAAGGGAAAGGTGGCAGCTGGTGCCCCCTCCCCAAACCCCACCCTGTGCTATTTAACCATATACACGCCAAGAATCAAACCTGTCGCTATCTCCACACGATTTTTTACACGATTTTCTAGCCCTTAAAAAATGAACACATTCCAATACCCACTTCATATAGAATTATACAAAAATAAAAAAATGGGTTAAATGAACGATTACGTTTACGATAGATAGATATAGACTTGAACTCACAAACTAGATCACATAAATTAAATAATCAATAATTGGAGCTTAAAATTCACTTTTAAACTGCATTTATTTGAAATTCTACACAAAATGTATCGAATACAGTATAAGAAAGTAGCCTATAAATGACATCTAGATTACACTGTAAAAATAGTAGTGATTTAAACCGGTAAAAATGCTACAGTGAAAAACTTAATTGGTTAACAGAAATGTTTCCTTACTATATAAATAACTGTGATACATAGCCATTGTATAATTTAGAGTAAAAGAATATAAATTGACATTCCCACAATCCCATGTATGACACTTCACATTTAATGTTTTTTTAAATAAATGTTTATTCACACTTTTCTTGTTTTTTTTTCTGATCAGTTATGTACATTAGGGTTTTATGTTACATTTAATGTTGTTAAATTAATGTTTATCTAATTTTATAAATTTCAGTAAATTTAAAATTTCACCATGGTGGTGTTTAATGTTTGTGTGAATGACACTGTACAGCTTCTATATATTAGTATTAAAAGAAGAGCTGCTTGTGAAGAGCTTCCGACTGATCATTTGACTCTCGTCAGTGTATTAAAATGGAACAAATCAGATATTAATAAATCGAAAGGTCAGTAAATTAACATTATAGCAGATAATGAAATACGGTTTATTGCTGTAAAATGATAAACGGTAAAAAGTCTGTATAAAACATAAAATGTCTCTACCATATTTTTAACAGGAAAACTCTGGTAACCACAGCTGCCAGTTTTTTCCCGTAAATTTAAGACATTTTTTTACAGTGTACTTCCACTATGGCCAGTATGAGTGTATTTTACCTTGGTCAGAGTCTTTTCCTGCTCGTAAATTTCAAGTGTAAATCTGTAGCCCTGATCTCCAGTCACTCCATACAGATTTGAGTCTTCTTCTCATGGGAATTCCACACAGATTGTGTCTAATGTGTAAAAGAGACAAAAAAAGCTAAACCACTTAAGACAAGCACCAGGCCAGGTCTCAGAATTCTGCTTAAACTGATTCAACATCCAAGAAAATCAAATAATGTAAACTGGGGAAAAGGAGGTAGATATTGGAAAAAGAATATCCTGAAGGGACACACAAACATTTGGAAACTTCTGAAATTGAGCTGCATTGCATACAAAAAGGTAGGATTATACAATATTCTAATTAAAATATAGTATCTGAGCACAATAAGAGGTAAAATGTGTCTAGAAATAATGTTTATTCTTTCTGATATTTTATTAATGACCATAACTGTCCCATAGCCAACTTATCTGATTAATTAATAGTTCTCTAAAAGATAAATCTAGCCTCCATCACATAATCTTTGCCTGCACCTGTTCCTTAACTTTTATTAATCTAGCTTCCATATATTGCCTTAAATCAGTCTCTCTCTCTCTCTCTCTCTCTCTCTCTCTCTCTCTCTCTCTCTCTCTCTCTCACTGGCACATTGCAGGAGGACTAAATTGCAACATACTTCCAAATTCTCTAAATTTTTCCCAGCACCCTCTCTGTCATGTTTTCGGCTCTCTTCATGAGAGTGTTACAGTGCAGCCCTCTTGGGTTGTCTAGATTGTTCCTCAGTGAAATGCCTGCCTTCTCATGGTCTTTAGTCTTTTTTCTCTAGGATTCTTTTTTAACATACTTCCTGTAATCTTGAATGTTAATTTTTGATTGAACGATCCCTTTAAGGATAAAGAATACATAGCCACAAACCACACACACTCCAGATCAATAAATCAATAATGTTTCCACCAATCACTTCTAACATGTTTTGTTCTCTATTTATTACAGACCTCTGAGTGATGCAAGAAAAGAACGGAAATTAAGCAATATTGATGAAACCATTTTTTGTTTAAGTTCAGATCAATTACAGCAAAACTGAAAATCAAACTCTTTTCTTATATCACTGACATCCTATTTCTTCCATATGTCTGATTCTCAGTACTATACATTTTAGGAACACCTAAAATGTCCAGTAACAGGCCTCTACCACCATCTTCTTCCCATTTCACCCCCCTTTGTGCAATATCAGCAGCTTGTGATGTTGAGGGAGGCACAGGTACCATAAAACTGTCCATATACAGACTGCTTTTGCCCCTGTGGGGCAAAGGGAGAGGTGGGCGAGGCAGCCGGGGTTGACATGATAAAGTGGATGGAGCTTTGTGAGCAGGGAGTCGGCTGTGAGCCCCGCTCTTGGTAAGTTTCCCATTAAAGGTAGTTGCATCCAGGATGGAGCGAGGAGACAAATCTGACCTGAAAAAGAGGATTATCAATGACTAAGAAAAAGAAAGAGAAAATGATTTAGTGGGTAACGAGGAGGCACAGGGCACACAGAAGAGTATTAATACATTGCATGCACGCACTAGTGCTTTGAGGTCCATTACCTTCTTGCCTTATCTCTATGCTGACCATTCACTCAGCCCATATATTACTCTGTCAATAGAAACCCATTTGGGAGCTCTTCATTCTTAACATAGGAAACATCTTAGTATGCCATATAAGACACTGCTTTCTCAAAAAATAAGCTAAAACACATGAAGCTTTAAGCGCTCTTAAAACAATTTGTTCTTAGTTATGAAGTGTACCAGTTTTAAAAATATGCCCAAATGTGAAGAGCTGTGTGAATTAGTGTCAATGTGTGTTTGTGACCTTGAGTGCAGCCCACCAATCAAGAGCTGACAAGGTTCAGGAGGCCAAGCCAGAAGGTGAGATGAGCTATGGTACACTAAATCATTTCAATCTGCCTGCAGCAAGCCAACATGAAAAATAAAGCATCCATCTGATGTGCCACATTCAATGTTGGATTAAACTTAAGCCTAATGATTATTAATGGGATCATTCACTCAAAAATGAAAGGTCTGTCATAATTTACTCACCCTCATATTGTTTCAAACCTTTATGACTTTGTGTAACACAAATTGCGGAACTATTTTGAAGAATGTTTTAATAGTGTTTGTTTATACAATGAAGATAAATGTGATCCAAAACAACATTGTATCGACAAAAACAAATGCTAAGACAACTTTTGAAAAATATAATGTAAAAAATATATGTGTTCTACATAAGATAAAAAGTCATACAAGTTTGGAATGAAACGGGGATGAGTAGCCTAAATAAAGACAGAATTGTACTTTTTAGGTGAACTATTTTCGATATTTCAGATCTGACCCTGAAGGTTTTGACCATGTTTAAAGACATTATTTGATAAGTTAGATAACTAAAAGTGTATTATGCGCACTGTAATTCTAACTAATCATAGCAATGTGAGATATATTGTCTGCAGTTCTGTGGTAGACGTTCAAAAGTCAAGAATCAGTTGTAGCTTTAACTGCATGATTCACCATGGGCCAGATCACAGATTTACATCACCCCTGAAGTGATGTTCTTGGGATAGATGCTTTGCTCTAATGTTATCCAGAAAGCTGATTACTCAAATAGTACATTATCCTCCACTTACATCCTGGGATTGAATCTGATCAGTAAACCTTTTGATCTCAATCATCACTTTTGAGAAGCCACCACTGCTGACCTCAGATCTCGGAATTACTATTTAATCCACCAGTGCATTCACACTGCCCTCTAGGGATGGAGAGTTACCTGTGAAAGTGCTTGAAGTCTGCCTTGGTTGTGCTACGGGCTGGTTCTTGCTTGAACGCCTGAGCCGTTTCCAGCTGTCGGTACAGTGCCTGAGTAAAATCAAGAGAAGTGTGAGTCATTCCATCAGCCCAGAAGCTCATGTGGAGATAAAACAGCCGGAATGCTGCTGAATCCTCATAGCTGTGAGAGCCATCCAATAAGATACTTTACATGAATTAGCATTTTTTATATCGATGTTTGAAATTCCCTCGTTCACACCCTTTTAAAAATACATTTATATTCTCCACTCTCCAAAAAAGCTCCTTAAGCACACTTATTAAGTTAAAGAAATATTCTGGGGTTTATATAAGGTAAAGGGAAAGTTCACTCAATAATCCACATTTTGTCATTATTGACTCTTCTTTATGTTGTTTCAAACCTGTTTGACTCTCTCTCTCTCTTCGGTGGGACACAAAAGAAGATATTTTGTGAACATCGTATGTATTTCAATGACAAAAATGTGTTAAATGTAAAAAACATTTGCCGGTATCTTTGAAAACGTTACTCTGATTGAGACGAAACCACCGTCAGAAGTTTGGAAACATAGGTCGCTGGCCATACGGTAATGCCCAAATGCAAATATTGATAGTAAGGGGTAGGAATATCCAATCAAAGTCACGTGTCAGTCATTTTTCACGTGTGTTTTTTTTCATATTTATGTCTATAGACCTTATGCACCAGAGAAACGTGGGTGCCGTCATCTTTAGAATATTGTCTTTGAACTTCCGTTTTTGCGGTCGTTCTGTATATTTCTATGGCATCGCTGTCGAGGAGTAATTAGCTGGTGAAGTGGATTTACTTATTGTAGAGTTAACAAAAGTTATCATGAGCATTGTAATGTTTATCATAAGCATTGTAAAGCAGATGTCTTAACAAATGTCGACCGGGAATTTTTTTACAAGCAGTTCATTCATACCTATGCAAGATCGCTGTCAAAATACAGACCGGAAGTAAAAAGACAACGAGCGCAGCGCTGAAAAGGGGCAGGGCTACATGAGGTCTATAAATCCGAAGCAAATTAGGATATTTTCACCAAATTTGACACACACATGTATAGGCTCATTCTGAGGGCACATTAAAAAAATTATGGGATTTTGCCTCTTAGTGGCGCTATAATAGAACATAACATGCTATCCTTAACGAATGCATTAGTCTAACATTATGAAACTGGTTTTTGCCATCAGCACCATCCCCTGAAGTACTCCAAAGATTTCAAGACAGCACCATCTTTTGGTCAAAATTGTAACAAAATTTCGAATAATGCTTATAACTTTTGAATAAATCTGCGTATTTTAATGCCACTGGTCTAAAGTTTTTTTTCATCGTCACCAAACTCTAAACACATCACATCTATTTTGTAACTAGCGCTAACTATTGGTCGAAAGTAATAATCCATTAATCATGAGTTAATCACATTTTCAGCCATTTTGCCTTTGTTCATCTTTAAATATCTTCAAATGCTCCTTGTGCTTCTTTGTGCTTGGCCCCAGTTATTGCTGCTTGCAGCTATATTTCTTTTTATTACTTTAGCCATTTTGTCCTCCTTTCCAGTTATGTTTGTTTATTAGGAAGGATGTAGAACTTCAATTCATAATTTGTTTGTTTATTGGCGGTACAGAAAACGACACAGCAACTCTTCGGCATGATTGTCGTGTGTATTTCAATGAGTGCCAAGGCAATGTTTTCCCCCACAGGCTAAATTCACATCACTTGAAACTGACTGTATGTGGACATGTCTGAGGGCCCTTTCACACCTACGTTGTTTGGTCCAGATTTTCAGACTTTTCAGTTTGATCCTTATCAAAATTACAGGTGTGAAACCTCCCCGGACTACGGTCCGGACAAAACAGACAAAATTTGATCTGACGAAAAGAGGTAGTCTCAGTCCGGATCACACAGAGAAAAGGTTTTTTCTGTATAGTTTGGACTTTCAGACCATTTACGGGAAGTTCCGGTGGTTCTCGCAGGATTGCACTTGCAGTCTTTTCCTCTTTTCCTGCAGGCGACGATAAAATGTTTGCACATTGAGGACATTTATTTGACGAATTTAAACTAGCCTCGAGGATAGTTGGTACTGGAGGTAGTAATGCCATACTAATAACAATTTAGTGGCAACAATATGCGTCTTTTCATTCATTCTTGTCAAAGTTACCCGCCAAAGACAACACGCTGACGTCAGATGAACGTCCGTTTACAAACCAGTCAATGTCAAGATGCAGCCCACATAGATGACGATAGGACACAAGTATGTCATGTAAAGTTCCTTAATTTTATTCCTCGCATAATTGCAATGTGAAACCAAAACTTACCGAATGTATAAAATGTATCCAAAACTTGAACTTTGGTTCAGACATTGGTACAATCAATCCTTAAAAGGAGGAGAATTAGGGAATACCATTGTGTTTATTCAAAGACATATAGTGATTGGGAAGGCTTTTCAAAGGTGGAGAGAACTAAAAGAATTGAAAAAGGTTTTAATCAGACGCCGAGGTTGCACTGTTTCTTATTGAGAGGTGAGTAGCTGCTAATGCTGATTTTTTTGGATGTGAACTGTGTGTGAAAATATCCTTCTAAAAAAAAGAGTGAAGCTCGACTAAACTTGGGTAGCTCTAGCTAACGTAGGCGACATTATGCTGCAGAGTGAGCTAAGGCTACGTTGACACTGCAGGGCTTAATGCTCAATTCCGATTTTTTTTTAAAATTCGATTTTTTTGCAAGGCCGTTTACATTTCCAATTAAATGCGACCTTTTGTGATCTCCTGTGTGAACGTGAAATGACCCAGAAGTGAGCCGCATGCACAGAAGAGTACTCAACGGTCAACGACGTCACTTGTTGTTTGCGGAAGTAGCTAAATGGATGTCTTACAGTGGAGCTCGTTTAGCAATATTAAAGTTATTTTCACAACAGAGCCAGCACACTTACAATCTTCTCGTTTTAAGAAGAAAGTTAAACAGAGAAACGTGTGGGTGCGGTGTCATTGCCAGGAGTGGTGGGATACTGATGTGAGTGGCTTCACTGATACAAATTTCATCAGTAACTTCCGAATTACCAGATCCACCGCGTCTTCGATCAACTCTGTCACGGGAAGAGACACATCTGCGGGCTGCGGCGGCCCATAACAGTGCAGAAACGCGTTGGAGTTGGAGTGTATCGCGAGCTACAGGTGCGTGCAATGACGTGCGTGTCGGATATATGTGACCTGGTCGTTCAGATTGAAGTCGCATTTAAAAAGATCGGATACATATCGGATTTGGACCACATACCCAAGTGGCCTGGGTCACATTTGAAAAGATCGGATCTGTGTCGTTCAGACTGTCATGAAAAAATCAGATACAGGTCGCATAGGGGCAAAAAAATCGGAATTAGGTTGTTTCAGCCTGCAGTGTGAACATACCCTAACTTGGTTTGTTTGGGATCTTGCTGTGAGACGTCACCCACAATCGCTGATAGCACCTTTAATACTGATTGTCAAAAAAAGGGAATTAAAACAGAAATGCTTCTAAATTTTATAAAATAACTAAAATAATAAATTTTCCTGTTAAATCTTGTGCATTATTTAAGATGTAAAGATCTAAGTCAATTTAGCCTTTGCGCTAATGCTGATGAAATTATACAAAACTTTACACAGGAAATGTATCAAGTGATTGTAAATGTTTTCACACATCATGTTACAATGCATAATTGTTTACAGCATCTAGGACTTGAGTCTTGACAGAAATTACTTCCATTGTAAGTCCAGATTTGAGTTTTTTTTTAAAAGAAAGGGATGGATAAGTGCAAACTTCACCTGGGCCTATAATGATTTCATATTCTTCATCTCACCTGTATCTTGCTATATTGGTCACCAAGAGGTGTACATGCGGCTAATTGACCTCTGTACTGGTCCCGCATTTCACTGATGGGGTTAGAGACCACTCGCACTGTTGGATGGTCTCTGAGCTGTGGAGGATCAAACATACCGGTAAATGACAAAAGTGTAGACCTGTATACAGTTCCAAAAACAAAAAGGACATTCTCCAAAGAAAATCTTTTACATACACACACACACACACAGAGAGAGATCTCACCCTCTGGGCCAACTCATTGAGGTAGTGTGTGGTCCAGTGCGGAGGGGCTTTAGAGTGGATTTCATTGTACAGAGGTCCCTTTAGTGGCTTTCGGTCATGCTCGGTGTGTGAGGTGAGAGAGAAGTGAACAGAGGACGGCACTCTGTTCTGACGCTGGAGGACTGGAGGAAGAGGGGCATTCTGGCAGTGACAAGAAGATGCTTGATATTTGTAACAAATCTTGTTTCTTCAGGTCTTTCATGTTCAGTACGTTACCTTTACAGTCTATGTTCAGTACACAAAGTGTCAACAGCAACAACAACAAAACCCCCACATAGTCTCTGACAAAATGTAATTCTTATTCTACAGTTGTTTTGTAAATGTAAAAATAGTTAATTTAGGCGTTTAAA
Source organism: Hybognathus amarus (assembly GCA_030378365.1). Lineage (NCBI taxonomy): Eukaryota > Metazoa > Chordata > Actinopteri > Cypriniformes > Leuciscidae > Hybognathus > Hybognathus amarus. Next base: position 8,308 of record JAQIUQ010007325.1, on the reverse strand, counting down.
ACTTTTATTTGGAAAATTCTTTCGTCATTTGGTTCAGTTTCGTTTTTGGTCGTAGTAACATTAGCCTAACTTAGTTTAACAGTAAGTAACCACAACTTCTGTAACTTTGGTTACTATAATTTTGTAACTTATATCTTAATTAAAGGGTTAGTTCACCCAAAAATGAAAATTCTATCATCGTTTACTCACCCTCAAGTTGTTCCAAACCCCTAAGGATATTTGGAAGAATGTTTTAATCAAACAGATCTCAATCCCCATTGACTTCCTTTGTAACATTCTTCCAAATATCTTCCTTTGTGTTCAGAAGAACAAATAAACACAGAGGTTTGGAACAACTTGAGGGATGAGTAAATGATTAAAGAATTTTAATTTTTGGGTGAACTCAGTTAACCCTTTAATAAATCGACAGGTGGTGACCCTACCTTGCATGTGTTTAAAAGAAACGGAGAAGGCTGCAAATACATATGTCCAATGGTTGTGCTAGTTTGGACCTTTCGTCTGTGGTTATCCATTTGTTTTATCCACAAAACAGAAAATAAACAATCAAATAAATGCAGAACTCCAATCCGTCGAAAATTACTGAAAAGACCCTTTACGTGTTTAGTCACAGACAAACCTCCATAGGAATGGCGTCGGTTTAGTTTATCTGCTGCTATGGAAACGACCGCGCGTCCTTTAGCGGTCAGATAAATTATTGCGCGTGGAATAAACGGTAAAATAGTCCTCGATCATAATGTGAGCTTAATTTTTGAAGAAACATTAAAAAACAGTTAAAATGCTGAAAAAGTAAAATAAAGTAAAAAATTATAGTATTATAGTATAAATTTAAGTATAAATTAAAACTTTAGAAAGAAATTACAGAAATGTCTGTCATTATTATTCTACGATGAGAAGAGTTTAAAATATTTCCACTTAACGTTATTTTTTTCTTTGTGACAGACAGCGGTTAACATTCACAACATTAGATGTGAATTTATTAAAATCTATTTAAGTTCTGTGCCAGTCAAATTTCACCCCGAAATCAAAAGTAAGAAACAAATATTTTTGTGGCCATTTCTATAAAATCATTTTTTTCAAAAATGATGAGAATTCAAAGTTAGTTAGACGTTGACATAGTTGCCCACTGACAAAGCCTCCCCCATTAACAAACGAGATATTTCTACCCAATATATTTTCAGTTTATGGTGTATTTGGTCTCTCAAATCCTGAATTTATCCTGAACCAACTATGTATTTTGCCCAAACTGTGATTACCATAGTAAACATTTATAAACAACTGACACTGGGTATAAATTAACTCACCAGACTATACAATTACATTAATGATTTTAATGTATGAATAAATATATTAATAAACAAAAAAATTCAAGCATTGAACATAGGCATTATGACTGGCAGAACAAAGCCACTCATAGCAGCACATTTTCATGACAACCCTATTTGAGTATAGCATGCTTTAGAACAGAGCAATCAGTTCATTCAGGAAGTGTCTTTTGGAATAACAGTGTTTGTCCTCCTGATGTAGTTCTCACAGTGTGGAACACATGAGACAAGAATACTTATACTGTAAATGTGATGCATAGCTTTAACTCTATTGTCAATGCATTTTTTTCCGAAACACAGACTCGATAAGTGAGTGAAAGAATAATGGTCTGTAGAAACCATTATTCCATTCAGTTCATCTATAATCCTACAGCAAAAGACACAGTGTGCTATTTGCACCCTCTAGGCAATTGTTAAAACTCTCTTCTGTGCTAACACACACACACACATACACACACAGCATATCACAGGGTGCAGGTTCCACATAAGAATACAATAGAGAATCAGACTCAAGACAGACCAGATGCACTATGCAGTCTCTCCCTCTGCATGGCCAGGGAAAATAGTATATTTGAGGTCTACATGTTTTGAGATCGTTCCACTAACATAAATATCTAAGGGTAGTCTACACTGATCTCCCCAGGGTCTTCTGTCATCCTACAGGAGCAGAATAGGTGGGAGAATGGATCAGCAGGCCAGTCAGAAGTTAAGACTGGTTAACCCCTGGACTCCAAAGACCTGTCAGTGAAAAGACAATGATAAGGAAATGTTAAAACACAGATGGTTCTATACAGAAAAACAACAGGTTTTTGCATTCCATGGCGCTGACGTTTCCATAATTTTTTGATGTAAAAGTGCTTGATGTCATGTTTGACTGTTGCACTTGCGTCTTTTGCAGCTTCCCGCACATGACACGCTGTTCTAAAAATGTGGCGCTCAAGTTAAAATAAGTTAAAGTAACTTTTTGATTGCAGTTTTCCCCATTCCACTGCAAGAGTCTTGCATTTTTACTTTATTCTGTGTAAACCAGCCCATAGGCTATTTGCATGTTCAATAGCATGTCCCTTGTTTCATTAAAAACATTTAAACTGCCAGAGGACATGACATTTAATTATTTTAGCAGTCTATTGTATACATATCGATCTACTGTAATTAAAAAAATATATGATGGTGATGTTATATTCACAAAAGAATCAAATATACAAAGGTATGCACATCCCAAACAGCCTAATCGGACTCAGATGCAGGACCACTAAACATTGAAAAAGATTTGTACACTGAAAAAAGCAGCTTCAAACTAATTTTATAATTACGCTTTCATAAACTAATTTATAATCTTCAAACGACGAGACACTCCCACACACAGTCAGAACTTGCATTTAAAAATTCTTTATTAGCAACGTTTCGGTCTCACGACTTTCATCAGGCATACACAAATTTTCAAACTCATCCCATTTAAAACCAAGCACGACCATTAAACAAGGCTACACCTGTAACCACTTCGACTAATTGTGGCCACATAATTACCACCACATTATCAACATCATTGTATATCATCACAACAATCATTGAAGACAACAAAAAAAGCAATACAATTTATAGCATCACATTAAACAATGCTTCATCATTCATTCCTCAAGGGGATAAAGTCTGGAGAGTGAAAATCACGTCAATTGAAGCAAAAAATTAGTGAACATAAAAGTAAGATAAGAAGAAAAGTTACAAATTATCCAGTTGAGGCTCATTTTTAAACCTTTAATCCTGATGGTTCCTCTTTACGGTTTTGTGGGATTGAAAAAGTGAGTATGCCCCCTAGAGGTGGCAATGTTGAAGTGCTCCTGCAGAGACGGGAACTCTTTTGGATTTTCACTCTCCAGACTTTATCCCCTCGATGAATGAATGACAACGCATTGTTTAATGTGATGCTATAAATTGTATTGCTTCAACTGTTTTTTTTTTTGTTGTCTATCAATGATTGTTGTGATGATATACAACAATGTTGATAATGTGGTGGTAATTATGTGGCCACAATTAGTCGAAGTGGTTATAGGTGTAGCCTTGTTTAATGGTCATGTGCTTGGTCTTAAATGGGATGAGTTAGAAAATTTGTGTATGCCTGATGAAGGTCGTGAGACCGAAACGTTGCTAATAAAGAATTTTTAAACGCAAGTTCTGACAGTGTGCAGGAGTGTCTCGTTTCCAGATTGTCGAACCGATCTTTTTTTGTCATTTTTTCCTACGCACCTATCATCTGTGATGGATTTTTTATTGATAAATAAATTGACAACCATTAAAAGGTCTGGGGTCAGTAATATATTTAGTGTGATGTAACAAACAGGGTTCCCACACCTTGGTTAGCTTCAAGTTCAAGGACCTTTCAAGGACTTTCCAGGTCCAAAACTCAAATTCAAGAACTTAATGTGGGACACACGTGTTGTGTCCAATAACAAATGTTGGGATACCATCGTAGTAGTTTTGTGCACGCGTGAACATCATGGCAACGTACAACACAAAGTATCTCACGCAGGAAACACAACTTAACACGTAAATGTGCGTAACTGAACGTAAATGGAAAAAAGCTAGTATGCATAGGCCACGAATGTTGCGTAACACATAAGCAGACTGGAGGGAATAATATGGATTTTTTGCCAGAAAATGTTTTGTACAAAATCAAGCAGTTTCAAGGCCATGTATCTATATATGTTCATTTTCAAAAACGTTCCTGGGCCTTGAATTCATTTTTTCAAATTCACAAACTTTCAAGGATTTCAGAGGACCCGTGGGAACCCTGAACAAAAGATTTCCATTTCAAATCAATGCTGTTTTTTTAACTCGCTATTCATGAAAGAATCCTGAGAAAAACGTGTCATGAAACTATTAAGCAGCACAACTGTTTTCAGCATTAATAATAATAAGAAATGTTACTTCAGCATGACTATTAGAATGAATACTAGTGGATCATTTAACACTGAAGACTGAGATAAATGAATAAAATAACTTTGCCATCACTTGAATAAATAACATTTTAAAATATATTGTAATCATATTAACAATTATTGTAATAATTGTAATCATATTTCACAATATTACTGTTTTTACTGTAATATTTATCAAATAAATGCAGCCCTGGTGAGCATCAAAGCAGAACATAAGCTTACTTTTAAAGAAACAAAAATCTCCTGATTACTAATCGGCTGAGAGAAGATGAGAAAAAGGAAAGAACCCCGGGGAAAAAAAGTGATAAAGTCACACTCACGAGTAGCTGGTATGTTGCTGGCGTCTCCTGGCACTTCTCATCTTCTCAAACCTGGCTTCCATCTCTTCTCAGGACTTTAGGCGTGTAACGCACCACCAGCTTCACTGAACCCTGAGCAGCCTTTAGCAGCTCTACAGCTTTCTCATGGTGTTCTCCCTCCACACTCTACACACAATGATAAACAAATGAAGGACATTTTAAAGTTATGTTATTGTGGCAAACCACAGCTTTTAAAATCTAAGCCATGGTCACATGCAAAAATATACATCTCAAAAACACACTGTCCCAGCATACCACTCCATTAACAGAGAGCAGCTGATCTCCTCTCTTCAGACCACCCTGTCGGTCAGCAACACCTCCTGGGATGACCCTGGAGATGTAGATGGGAGAGTTTTGTTCTTTTCCCCCATGATGTTGAACCCGAGCCCCTCGTCTGTTTCAGGGAGTTCAACCACTCGTGGGTGTGCATGGCCTTCACTGGCTGCGAACGCTGCTACTGTGGCCTGGGGAAAAGAGAGATCAAATAAATATTTCCTTCAGTGTCATTCTTGATTAACTTAGTTGCAGTTTTTTGGTAAAAAGTTACCTTGGCAGTGGCTTGTGCTCGGACCTCGGGCCCACCTATAATGTCCAACGTATCATAAAGCTGCTCGTAGACCTAAAAAAGGGCCAGTCATGGCATTTCATGAGTGAGTTTGTAAAACCTAATAATTAATAATAACAAAATACTTTACAAACTGCTTTGCAGATCATTATTTAACGCACAATTAAATACCTGAAATTTCCTGAAACTCTGATTGATATTTTCAAGTGCATACATTATGGGATGTACAGAGACTGCTGATGTTTAAACATTTTATTATGATTGTTAATGAGTTCATAAGGGTTGATAATGTACAATCAGTTGGTCTCAATTGCAAAATAAACCCCTAAAGTATGCCACAAACCTTTCAGGATCTTGATCATTCAGTGAGGGCTTATTTTGTGACAATGACAGTGTGACTGTTCATTATCTTTCTTATTACATGGCTGTTGATTACAAAATAAATAAATGGACATTAAAAATTGATTTTAGCTTTAATTATATAAAAGGAAAAATACATAATGGTGACACGACAGCTACACTGTGATGCCATAGAAGAACCATTTTTGGCTCCCCAAACAACCTTTCAGCCATAGGTTCAGTTAAAGGATGAAGCTTGAAGAACATTATAATTATCTGAAGAATCTTTTTCTTTTTCAAACTATAAAGAAACTTTTGTGGAATGGAAAGGTTCCATGAATGTTAAAGGAGCCGTACGTGAATTCTGAGAAGCGCTGTTGATATTTGAAATCACCAAAAAAACACAACCATACCCAAAATGATCACACCCCATCACCCTATCTTGATAGCTCTGCTCCCAATTCACAAACACACAGGCAACTCCACCCTCATGTCATGAGTGTATACACCCATTACTGCTGATTGGCTGCAAGTGTGTTATGGGGCTTGGTCTGATCCACTTTCAATAGCATTTCTCAGAAATCACTTACTGCACTTTTAAATGGAACCATCAAAACCAAGGAACTTTATTTTTAAGAGCTTGTGTAGGAAATCCGCTTCATGGAACAATGGTCGATTACTGGTACACTGTTTAGTGTTCTTAGAAGAAAATTTGATATTGTACCATTTTTGAACAATCAGAATCAAGAGCCATGTAAGTTTTATCAGTTAATTCCTAATTTTCAAACCAATGCAGACATACAGATCAAAACCTTGTCTTCCTAGAAGACATTTCTCTCTCAGCTACACAAAGACATCAGAAAGGGAATCTGTTTTATTGTTGTGAACTGACTGGACTCCTGGCATAAGAACCAATTACCGCAAGTCAAGGAGTGAGACATGGAGGCTGAAGTGAGATGTAGTCTCAAAGAGACAGGAAAGTGAGTCATTCAGGAGGAGGAACAGTGCACAATACTTTCTATGAGAAACAACCATATATGTGTGGGGGTGGAAAAGGACAAAATCCTGTGTTATGTGGTGATAATTTCTACATTTCAAACCTTCGTTTTAACCTAACTACTTATGTTCCATTAGTGTTCTGTGAAATCAGCACAAAATAAAAGGTAAAAATTTAGTAAATATTTCTCACTGTTTTTTAATGAAGGCAAATTGTTCCAACTGAAAGCAAAAGAATCCAAGAAACAGTTATTAATAGAAGAAAATTCAGAGAGTAAAGCGTCCTCGTGTTTGAAGGACTGAAGTAGCCTTTACCTCTCTGATGGCAGCACAGAACTTGCTCTGTAGAACTCTCTGTAGAGCCTGAAGTTTGGGAGGAGGAAGCTCACCGCTTCTTTGAAGCCTGTCCAACAGTTCTATCACCCTGCACACATCTGGAGAGAAATAAACCATTACAGAAATATACATAAAAGCCTACCTGCTAACAAAGATAACCTGGGATTGAAAGCCAACTAGTCATGGAAAGTTTTGGTTATTATGAAACTACTAATCTGCAGATTTTTTAAAGCACCATATGTTTAAGTAATGGTGCTTTAAACCCCTTGGACCAGATTGTTTTTCACTGAGCAAAAAATGTGATGATCCAATGTATAAATTAGTATAATAACAAGATTTGTGCAAACTCATTTTTTATTACATTTTTCATCTCCAGAACAATGGATACCAGGACTGAAACAATATTGTTTACGTGTTTATGCAGTGTTTTAATATGCTTTAAGAAAACCATGAGCAAAATAATAAGTCAACACCATTGCAGAGTATTTTCTCCTTAAAACTCCAGTGAACCGAGTTTCAAAAACATGGCTTGAAATCGCTGGTGTTTCTAATGTCGCAGAGTACCTTGGGATGAGTTTTTCAGATTTATCAGATTCTACTTTTTTCTGTTGATATGTACAATTGTGTACATTGAGCAATAAAGCAGGCAAATTATGCATATGATGTATTTTACGATGTTATTGCTCAACTATATTCCTTTTCTCGCAGAGTTGTTCGAAGCGATTGTACTGATGCTGATTTTTGAAGGCAGCTGTCTGACTCTGAGATGGTGAACAGGAAAGTGGTTTGTTTAACATTAGCAACATATTATTAGCTGTTTGATAAAAAAAGGGCTAATCATATTAATTACCATTATGTGTCTGATGTTGTAAAGAGACATTGTGCAGCGTTTACTTCAGTGAAGTTGACTGAGTGGATCTCTGAGCTGCTCTTAGCAGTAATAAACAATAAAAATGCAAAAAAACAAGTTGATACGATGAAGTGAAGTCCAAAAAACTTGTTTGATTCTTTTTGTTTGGTTGTGCTGGGTTAATTCTCACCCTCATGTCATTCCAAACCCATAAGACTTTCACCTTCACAACACAAATGAAGATATTGTTGATGAAATCAAAAATCAATTCTATTCTTTCCCTCCATAGATAGCTACACAACTACCACTTCAAAAAGGTCCTAAGTAATCATAAAAATAAACCAAATGAATAAAGCAGCTTAGTCCATATTTTCTGAAGAGACTCAATCACTTTATATGAATAGCTGATGAAATTTAGGCGTTTATTCGCATAAATATTTGTCCCGAAGAATGAAGGTCTTAAAGGTTTAGAAGGACATAGAGTGTGAGTAATTATGACAGATTTCTTTTTCTGTGAACTAACCATAGAGGAACTAACCCCAAGTTATGGGTCATCCTTTCCTTGATTGGTTGATCAGGGACCAATCAGTGACCAGGCAGTACTC
>JAQIUQ010007324.1:0-55750 GCA_030378365.1 Hybognathus amarus | reverse complement strand
ATGATTACGATTGCTGCCAATTTAACTGAGAATGTACATGTTTGATTAGACAATCCACTGCCAGATGATTCCCAATCACCAAAACAAAGTGCTATTGACCGCACAGAACAGTGCAAAAGAGGGAAAGGAGGCTTTAAAAGACTAAAAATACACATTAAAGTTTTAGTGGTTGAGTTTAATCACTACAAATAAATCATTATACAAAAGTTATGTATAATGGTCTAGTCAACACCAGTCTAGTTCTGTTCATCAAATTTGATTCAGTACTGATAGTAGTATCAAACTGGGGCATTTCACTCTCTTGTACCACTGTTTGTTACTTTTGAGTATGCAGAATTAAAGTGGACCATGTTTTGCTAAATGGAAGATGAAGAATCTACATTATCTCTCACAATGAGCATTTTGTGTTTTCGCTCACTAGTTAGAAGCTTAAAACAAATATATTGCCATGACAACATTAGGCTGAAATTCACTGGTGTGCATGTCAAAACATTTACATAAATTTCCACATTAAACCTGTGCTTACTCCTGCCTTTTTCCATGATACAATAATAAAAAAAAGCTTGCTGGGCTATAAAAGTTGACAAAGTGTATGGTCAACGTGGGATGAATGTCAATGTTCAATTTACAGCGTTCAAATGTTACGCAATGAGACAAGACGAAATGTGAAGCGTAAATGCGTTGCAAAACACTTTTTATAAACGTGTCTGCCAAATTAATAAATGTGGACAGACAGGTGAAAATGTGCATTAAACACGGAGAGGCTGGGCTACGTAATTCAAGCATCATATAAGGGCACACATGCACACATTTATGTTTACAAAATCAAACACACCCGAGGAAAGTCCACGTTTCCGTGAACTAAAATGGGTCGACAAAACCAGGTGTCAAAACATATGTGTTTTCGGTTAATTCATACACACACTCATCTCCAGGAAGACACATGACAGCTTTGAACCCTCAGAGGCTCCGACCTAGACCCCACTACACAACAAGGTCTGATTAGTATTCATCTTCTGTTTCCAGTCTAAACGCTCACATAAATAACGTTAACGTTACATCTCTACAATAAGTAAGTTAACGTTAAACCATCTGATTTGATGGATCACTGCATCACCATTAAGTTTCAGCATGGTATCCCACAGTTAGCTCTTGATAGCTCCCTAGCTAGCGTATTGCACCTCATCACAATAGACGACGAGGGGTCGCTGGGTTCACTCTCTGGCTGCTGTTGATGAATCAAAGCGGGGAAACTCACCATCTGTGTTTCCTTATCAGCCTAGAGAAGAGAGAGAAGACGAGAGATCTGATGTCTGTTCCGCTCACTGTGTGTGCAAGAGTCGGTTGAAATCTCTTTCTCTGTGGTCAAAAATGATGTTCTTCTTCTCCGGCTGAGCTAAATGAAATGTACCAGCAGCACAAGCTCTGAGCGGCCGAGTCTAGCTAGAAAGCAGAGCTTGACGTGCTTTCCCCCACCTCGCTCTTTTCAACGGACGTTTTCTCTCCTCCTCATCACGCCTTTTTTTATTCAGCAGGATGTCGCACGCCATTGGACACAGCTCGTGCCGCGTCCTCGCGCTCTCCTTCAACCTCAACATTTCGGTATTTTGATTGCATTTTGTTACGGGTATACTTTTGCACGAAATAAACACATTAACGTTACCTGGATTCCTGAATTTCTCGTCTTTCTTTATTTACCTTACTCTTCCCTTATTGACTAATAAGGTATGCAAGAATTGAACAGGGCTATTCGTTATGTTGAAGTAATGTAGAAAAAACTGATTTAGCTTTGACGGACGGTCTATCTCTACTCTACAACGTAATAAACATTGAAGGGTTTAGTTCTGCTAAAAATGATACAACTCTCAATCTTTAAAAATGTCAAGAAGACACCAACAAAGCCTCATAAACGTAGGGATAGTTCACTTTGAAATTAATTTTTGGTATGTTTTAGCTTACCTCAAGGGCATCCAAGATGTAGGTGTCTTTGTTTCCACAGTAGTTTCAATTTTGATATTTTTAGGTCAAACCGTTTGTGTCTATCAGTCATATAATGGAGGTCTATGGGGTCCACCTCAAAGAGCATGAACAGAGAAGTGCAAATGCATGATTCAATGACTCGTAAATGTAAGAACACATTGATGGCCTAGGACACAAAACGCACAGTTTTTGAAAATTAATTTCAAAGTGAACTATCCCTTTAAGTCTTCTGAAGTCATACAGTATAATAGATCCAAATTTAATACATCCGCCACCTCATGGGAATATACCAGAATTTCAGTTCAGGATGTAGGAAACACTATTTGCATTTTCTAAATAAAGGAAAAAAAAGTTTTAGTTAAAGTTTTAGGAAAGCTTAGGTTGATATGCCTCAAATCCACATTTGTCAAGTCAAGTCAAATTTATTTATATAGCGCTTTTTACAATACAGATTGTATCAAAGCAGCTTCACAGTGATAACATGAAAGTAGTACAACACAGATCAATAATATTATTAAATGTTAAATAAACCCAACTAAGCAAGCCAAAAGCAGGCAAAGCAAGGCGACAGTGGCAAGGAACCAAAACTCCATCAGATTGGATGGAGAAAAAACCTTGGGAGAACCCAGGCTCAGTCGGGGCCAGTTCTCCTCTGGCTTACATTCATATTGTTTATATATAAATATTAAGTATAAATATTGTTTATATGTAACACGGCGCCATAACATATCGCCAGCGTTGAGTCGTCTCTTCACAGGCGTTGGGGCATCTGAAATCCCCGTGAGAGGCTGGATACAAACTGGACCTGACGAACGCCATTTTCTCGGGACAAACGTCCCGAGATAACAGCAGAAAGGCAGATGGGAAACCGCCAGTGAGATTTGTTTGCCATTATCATTGGGTATTGAATCCACACTTAAAATAGCATCTTTTGTACAATATAAAGCTGTAGCTTGATGATGGCCAGTTCAGTAAGAAATGTTGACAAACTAGTTGCAATTTGATTGTTCAAAATTTTGGAAAGTGCCAACAAGCTTAACTGTTCAGTTTTTCAGAGATTTTCTGCGCAGGAAAGTTATAGAGACTGGATCTCACTGATGCTTCATTTGAATGCCTCCATCTAACCAGGTTAAACTTTGAAAATAGTTTAACACTTGTGTGTCAATTAAAAAAAAAGCGCCAATACACTGATTTCACACAGCCGCCATTTTGAAATCGAAAGCGAGGGTCTGGTGGGAAGATCCCCGGAAGTAAGGATAGACAACAATACCTTGGACTACCAACCTGAAGCTGCTGCCGTGATTTACACTATTGGATGTTAATATCCAATATAAATATAGGATATATATAGAGACTGATGACGTAGGTTCATTGGTCGCACCTCTGAGATGTCCCCGCGCCTTGGGTGTTCAGTTGCTGCAGCACAGCCTATGAGCGAGCCAGATACTCAATATTTAGCATGTGGAGCTGCAAATGCGTTTGCTTCAGTAAATCAAGGAAAAGGAGTTTCCCTGCACATTCCCTATATAAAATTCACTGGAGGAAAAAATTCACGTGGTTGTCATCAGATTTGGAAGTCACTCAAAAGGCTCTTTTACGGTGGCTTCAGTCAACTTTAGTGAGGCGCGGTGGTTTATGGGAGGAGTAGTTCCTTTGCTCAGAAATGAAAATATGTACACAGGCTTGTACCCTTGACCTTTTTAAAAATTTTCTCTTCGTTTTTTCACTCGAAATGATATGTTGTATGCTTATGAGTTTAGCCGTAGCTGATTATCCTCAGACATGCTCTAATACTCTTTAGATATGGATTTTACAAAATGTCAATGGGAGAAATTAATTGGAAATTTACTTTCGGCACCAACACTCGCTCGGGCTGTGGCCGGTGACTTGGTAAGGGTGCTGGCGTCCTGCGGAAATGGGCGTGGCTTATGCCTATATAAGCCAAAGCTCGAAAGGATTACGCCTTGGTTTTCATCAACTGACGCGAAACTAGATGGTAGCACAAGCACAGCAGGGTTATGCAACACTTGCTCCCTCTTCTAGAGAGGATCAAGGTTACAATAGTAACCGAGGATTTGGACACCATTAGGTCACTTAATGGAGTTTTCGGTTCCTTGCCACTGTTGCCTTAATTTGACTTGCTCAGTTGGGGATATTCAAATTAATTAACCAATCAGTAATACCCTTGATCAGCTCTACCAAACCTGGATGTTTTTCCACTAAGAAACGAACATTGTTATTATGTTTTGATTGATACTGTGAAGCTGCTTTGATGCAATCTATATTGTGAAAAGCGCTATATACATATACTTGACTTGACTAGTCTCATGTTGCATTAGCTAGCTTATGTTATGGGAACCCAATTTAAAACACTTTGCGCGCTAAATCTACCACAACACTGAACCAAGGGTGAGTGCCCTGAGCTCATATGATATGGGGATATAAAAGCAGACAGGGAGTGGACTAAAAAGAATGATAAAAGGCAACGTAGCTACAAGGGTGCGTACCAATGTATTAGAGTCAGGGAAGGCATTAGCCAGCCTGGACTGACACTGCAGTTTGTGCAAGCGAGTTCGGCAGAACTGAGCAGATTAACTAGATTGATAACAACCTAGCTTGAAGAGCAGGAACTTTATGGAACCTAAAAAATGTAAACGGAGAGGCCCAGCCTGCTGCCAAACAGATATCTTGAAGAGAAATCCCACTGGACCAGGCCCATGAAGAGGCCGCGCCTCTAGTGGAATGAGCTCTGACACCCAGAGGGCAACGACGGCCCTTAGATGTATAAGCCAGTGAGATAGCATCCACTATCCACCTGTAAAGGCTATGTTTCAGAGGCAACTAAACTTTTAGTGTGGCCACCAAAAGAAACAAAGAGCTACTCTGACTGTCTAAAAAAGCAAGGCAGTTGATTTGCAGTTTTTCTCTCTCAAATATTACAAGAAACGCACACATTATTTTTATACACACTTATAAACCACACTCTGACATCCATACTTACACCCACACAATTTTAGCTGCATAATTTATCAAATTGGCTCTACAGAAGCAGAAAACCCAAATAGAGTATTTGCTTTATAGGCCAAACCAGTGGAAATGGCACCACCTGGTAAAAGAAAAAAAATTGTACAAAAATTAATTTTACAGCCTTGCCAACAGAATAAAAGCCTATTAAGACTGCATTTAAGAGTTAAATGGATCTGGGATTAAAATTAGCAGTTTTATTGGGGACATTTTTATCCTTAAAGTCCTGTTACTAGAGGGTTTATTTATAAGAGGGTATGGGGTGAAATATTAAAATTACAATACGAATACAAACTTTGCCAAATTATATGGACAGGCAAAATGCTAAATAAAAAAAGTAAAAAAGTCAAAAAAAAAGTCCTTAAAGTCACACAAGAGTTATGCAATTCTAAGTCCAACATGCTTTTGTACTATGGTGAGCAGTAGCATCACTGTGTGATGTAAAGAACTATGAAAACAATATTGAATGTTGACCGAAGAAGACTCATTATCTGCACAAGTTAACATTTAAATTATACTTACAGCAATGAATTTGCCTCTAAATCACCAAAACAGTTTGAATGACTGTAAAATAATTGTTTAGAGCTTATGCAAAGGGACTTCCACTATATTAACATGGGGTTAAATGCCTTAATAAAGACAGCTCACATATACTTCCCATTACTCAAAACAATGGATACTAATTTCTAATTTGTGCATCCTCATTCTTTTTCTCACATCTCAGCTCCAATCCCCTTAGAAATTAGGATAAACAAATTGAAGGCTTTATTCAAGCGCCACTTCAAAGCATCATCAGCTGATGTTCTCTTGACATACAGTATGTCAGATATATGGTTTGTTTAAACTACAACAGTAAGGTATTAGATTAAAGTTGTGACGGATTGGCAGAGGGAAATTTATGCATTTAACCATGTGGCAAGCTTTTTAACAAGGACTCCCACATAAGAGACCTGTGCATCCTCACTTACTGCACCACTGAAATTCTTCTCACTCCTTCTTTGCAGTGCAACTAAAGAATTGAGATTTATCAAGAAAGCTTTTTGGTAAGTTTCCAGGTCACAGGCTGGATGCCTGAAGAGCGAGGAAGCACCAATGTTCTAGTCATTAACAATTAAATTTGTTTCCAACACTGATAGGCCTTGAGACAGAGGGTTGATTGGTACCATTTTGAGGGATTAAACCGCATGGTGATTTTTGTGTAGGTATATGACTCTGTATTTGAAAAATGTGTGATAGCATTAGATTCAAGGTAGTTTTTGGTTACGGAGGACGATTTTCAAACATGTCAAGAAAAAAAGACAAATGAAATTTGATTTGGTGGCATTTTATGATAATGTCTGTCTAATGCCAGAGATTTGCCACATTTTTGCTTTTATTAATGAGGTATTGAGGAAACAGAGTTAACGGTTTCCAACCAAACATATATGCCTTTGAGAACAAGTCTGTGCATACCATATTAGATCATAGCTTTGTGAGAAGATTAACTGTTTAGTCTGGTATTGAGAATGTTTTGCAACGTGAGCAAAAGAATTTGTTTATAACAAATTTAACAGGAATTAAATTAACTACACCTTTTACACAAAGAATGCAATAAATGCTACTTAACCTCTTATGAAAAGATGCATTGTTTTAACCCACTGTACTACTTTACTCTTTGATTTGTGGCATAGTACACATTATACATTTGTCATATCTAGTAAGAATGACTCTCCATGTCCACTTCATCACCATTGTTATCATGACTTTCATCAGTGTCTGAAACACATGCTTGATTCTCACAATCTGGCTGCCTACACATATCCAGTCTTGAGTCCATTTGCAACACAAACACATTTATTAGTGGACACAGTGCTTTGGGCAGTTGCAGGCCAATAAATCTAATAAAGCTTCAGGTGCTGATTGGCCATCCATCTACTGAACAACCAGCTGGTAAACTCCCCCCACAGACTCGATCTTCCATCCATGACCAACAGGGCTAGGTGCGTTTGGGTCCCTTTCCAAGCATCTCCTCCATAACACAGCCTGGTAGTCAGCTCTTTGCTTCACGAAGCAGTCTCAGGCATGGTGAAGGCTGATGGCTTTCTATCTCACCCCTCTTAAGAGATAGCTTTGAGAGACGGTATCTAAGAGATAGCACATAAGAGACAGTATCTCAGGTCATTGACCATTGTCATTGCTGCTTTTGGGGTGTAGATTTAGCATGAGAAAGTTTCCAGTTTGTCCATTACAGTTTTTCTTAGTCGCTTTGGTGCATTTCTCACATCACTATTTACATTTGCACAACAGTTAATGCAGTTCTCAAAACAATTAGTACAAACTGCAAAACTTAGTTGATAACCTGCAAAAGTGTGTCACTTGCTTAAAATGGATAACTCACTCCTCAAAAGCAAGTATTCATGTCAATGAAAGTGTCAGTGTCGTCAAGATGAAAAGTCCTAACACCAGTGTTTATGAACAAGACAGTCAAATGGCTTTGTCATGATTTCATTGAGACAGTTTACTCTGTAAGTGTTTGACAATGCAAAAAAAGTCAGATCTTGGTGACACTACCTGAAAATGCTCAAGACAGTACTATAAACTATATCCACAGCCATTTGAAAACTACTGTACAGTAAAGTTTCACATTACTGTATTTAGTGAGGTACAGTAATTGAGTACAAGACACTATGTTTCACATTTTTACTGCATGGTCTTTGCAATTCTAATTTGTTCAGAGCATTGTGCAAAAGAAAAAATACACCCTTATTTACAACAAACATAAACTCCCTTTGGGTAGATCGGTGCACAACTGTAAACAATATCACAGTATATTGGAACTGAACATAAAACATACTGTAAATCATTCATGCACATCTCTTCTCATCAGTGAAAGCTGAGATTCACTTGCGAGAAATTGTTCAATTTAGGATAAAAAAGTTTTTTTTTAAAGATAATATATATATATATATATATATATATAAAATTTGCTTGACGGATTTTGACAACTAGTTTTTTGTATGTGACGACTCAAGCAATGAAATAAGGATTATTAGTTTTATATGGAATGACTATTAAGCATTCACAAGTATATTTAATTTGGAGTGATATGACATAAGCAAATGATAATGTTATAAAACAGCAGAGAGTTGTATGAAAGCAATTGATGCATGTCCAAAAGCATTTGCAATTTGTTGGAAGGAATGAGAAACTGCTACTATGATGTGCACAAATGACAAAATGTTGTGGAGGTTGAACTAACTGTTGTGCAAATGTAAATAGTGATGTAAGAAATGCACCAAAGCGACTGAGAAAAACTGTAATTCAGATGGGAGGTCCCAGTTCTGGCCAAGCTCATGGAATGCGTTTTGGACACTCTTGTCTGTGATCAGGTACTTTAAGGCACTAGCTTTATCTCTCCCAGCAATTGCACTGACAGCATTGCATTCTGTATATGCATGCATTCCAATAAGAGCGTTGCAGACTTCTGTGACAACTGAGGTTGCCACTCTCCTGATGTCAATCAGCTTCATCCTTGCTCCACATTTTTGGTGCAAAGGTGCCCTAATTGCGTCATGGAAAGCAAGGCACATGATGATCATCGTTGTCCTCTGTGCAGAGAACAACGGCGCTTCAACTGCATGGAGAAGGTGACCATCAGCTTCTTGACACTGGAGAGTTGGGAATAATTCACTGCCCTGAGCTGTGATTTTAAAGCACTCGTTACCGACATTTGCAAAAAGAGTTTTATGTTTGAGTAGTTACCTGTATTTGGACTTGCGTCGCTCCTTCACCAAGAAGGTGATTAGGCTAGTTTTGTTACGGATTTGTTCCAGAAAACACCTCCACTGTCTCACTAGCTGTGTATCAGTGATATGTCACCTCTCAGTGATCTCACCATTTTTGATGGAGTTCTCGGTGTATGCATCAAAAACATTTTGATTTCTAATGAAAGCTACCATGAATCAGATGCTAGCACACATTTTCCAACACTAGAGATGTGTACCTTCATGAAATCAAAATGAAACTTCCTCAAAATGGTCCCAGTAGCCCAAATTTGGGGCCCCATCGCATGGCCCATGACAGATCTCGTAACACAAGACATTATGATAAGAAAACCATTTATTTTGACATTCTACAATTGTACACTACAGACTAAAACCATGGTTCTTGACTGTGA
This sequence comes from Hybognathus amarus, assembly GCA_030378365.1. Taxonomy (NCBI): domain Eukaryota; kingdom Metazoa; phylum Chordata; class Actinopteri; order Cypriniformes; family Leuciscidae; genus Hybognathus; species Hybognathus amarus. Next base: position 46,590 of record JAQIUQ010007324.1, on the reverse strand, counting down.
TGGGTCCAACAGATGCCCTGTCCCACCGCCAATCTGCTAAGAGAGAGAACACTTAAGCAAATGACCGTACAAACATTAACATTCGTAAACTTGGGGGGTGGGGGGAAGACACATGCCTTTACTTAGCTGATCCCTTCCACTACTAATGCCACAGGTTGCATCACAGCAGTCACACACCTGATCATCCTCATCAGCAGACATCCACCTGTCAGACAAACCAAATATTAAGTCCTCACAGGCTCACACACTAAAATTGAAGTAATTCATATCAGTGAAAACATACCTATTAGCAGAGAAGGAGCAAGCTTTCTGCTCAACATTAGTAGGCTCAGATTCTGCAGCCACCTTGAGAGCACAAGTAATGTAGACCTACAAAAAGCAAAATTATTTGTACACGCCATGCTAACATGCACCCAAACTGCTAATCCACATACATACAATTCCACTAATGTCTTGCTGGAATCTGAAAGCCACCAACTGAAACTGCAGCTTGTCAATTTGAGTCCGGGGCAAAAAGTGAGAGCCTGACCCTGTGAGTTTGGCATCAACTAGACAACTAGGGTGAAAAAATAAAAATAAATTCAGACATTGCATGAGGTCACATTGTGCGTTTCTTGAAGGACCTCTACTCACCCATTATTCTCAATAAAGGAGTATCTGGGTGTAGCACTGGTCTCAGGGACTGAGGTAGCCACACAGCTATCCACAAACACACGAAGAGGAATGTGGCTGTGTGAGATCAGTGAAGCCTCAATATTAATGGTATCACCCAGGAAATACTGATTAGAAGGTCTTTCAAATCTCCAGTCATCTGCAAACAAATAATTTTAACCCAGGTTCACAAGCACTGGCAGGTTACAAATATTTACATCATACCAACCAGACATGAGCTTGAGGGAGAACACCAAAAATTCCTCCGCAACCATAGTTGAGGCATATTGGGGCCAAGTGGGCATTAAGGCATCGCTGCTAACGTCAAGCACTCTGTCGAGGTATAAGAGTTCAATCCCTTTTAATGCAAGTTATTAATATATTCTGCAATCCGGAGTTAACTAAAATCTTACCTTGGATAATGACACTCGATACCAACCACCACACCTCTGCTCCTGACAATAGGACCAACAAATGAAGCCTCTTGTGGGGTGTAGATAATGTTGAATGCATAGATTAGTGCATCCTCAGTCACCTAAACAGGAAAATTAATACACTCAAAAAAATGAACTAGGGAGGTTGTGCACTTTACATAATATATATATATCGTTTTTTGACTTTACATGATTTTTTCTATTAAGGTCTATGTAATTGTGTCTCAACTTGACAGTACAAAATCCTAATGTGTTGTCTAAACAAAAAACATTTGTTAAGTAAAAAAAGGCACATCCAGAGGGTGGCAGTATAGTGCGAGCGGACTGCCATTTGCCCGAACTTAATTTTATCGTGTTCAATCTGCCTAAATCTACGAACAACTTAAATTTACTTTAACCCGTTTGTGTTTGATTACATGATTGATTTGTGTTGCCTTAACTGAAACTGGGCAATGCTTTTAGTTCCCAGCATGTCTTGCATATGGTTGAATTAAGAAGAATAAATGTTCAAATTAAGTGTTATTTTTTATTTTATTTTTTTTTAGAAAAGGGGAAGACTTGATAGTGTGTAAGTGTTTAATTTTAAATTACATTGGAATTATTAAACCATTTAAATTACAGTGGGTTACCATTGAGAAGGGTGGAGCATTTTGTTTGGCTGTCGACTGATTTAATTGTTTTCAATTCACTTTGAGTGTTAAAGAACAGGTACATGGAACGGTTTAAAATACTTATGATTGTCACAACATAACTTTACCATTGATGAGCCACCACATCCATGCAGTTCAGACTCAAAGATCAGCACTTGAGCAGAAAAGTCCTCTCCAGTTGCAGCACAGCCTCCCAGTGTAAAACCAGAGGACAACAGTGGGCGCCCAGTCCCAAAGAAGTCCTTCATCACTTCCACATATACTGAATTCTCTCCACACTGAGCCGCTACACTGTTGGCAGGGACAGGATAAGGCAACTGCAAAAGGAACATCTGGCTGCTGTGGTTCATCTGCTACAGTTGGAAAGCTCCATGTCAGTTTTGCCACTGGACCTTGCAACAGCTCTTTTAGCTGAACACCCATGAGATCTTGAGAAGACTTTCCAAAATCAGTCCTGACTCCTGTCTGGACAGGAAACCTTTGTGGTGCAAATGCAGTGTTACTGGGAACCAAAGGCATCCTGGAATCAGCCCGTTGAGAAGCTTGTGCTAATGTTCTAGGCCTAAACTCGCTTGGACTCCAATTGCGTGCTGCTCTTGCTCTCCATTGTGCTTCAGAAAATCCAAATGCAAGAATACACACCAATCCAAATCCAACCTGCCAAAACCCCATTATTGCTACGCTTGTTTGAATGATAGATTAGGGTGCTACCATCCAAATTTATGAAGATGTTAATCAGAATGGCTGAACCTACCCCTGCCAATTTACTTAATCAATGCGTCACAGGTGAAACTCATTGATAATTTACTACACAGAATCGCTATTAGCTAAACCAAATGATTGCTTCTTTTAAATATCAAAATGAAAGGATTAATTCTCTGAAACATGAACAACCTCAAGTCTTTTTGTGTCTTCCTTTTTATTAATTCAGAAACATGGCCACAGACAGAATTGCACACTAGAGAATCCAGAATAATAAAGTTTAGTATGTTTCAGGTTTAGTTGTAACAAACATTCATCCCTCACATAAACAGCAATCTTTACAAGGGACTGAAAGAGAAATTTAGTTCAGAACCAAAGGAATGCAGGATCATAACATTACTTGATTATATATTCACTGATATGTTTTCTCCATTACAACTGCTATGTTTAGATTGATCAGAGTGTTTGTGGATTCATTGTAGACTTTATTATTTCTTGAACTATACTATATGCTGGTCAGGACCAACATACTATAATCTTAACCGTCTACTCAAATATTTTTTTAATTTAAAATATTAACAGGTATGAACAAACAACAAGCTCATTAAATGGACATTAAGAACTTAAAATGCTGTTTGAAACATGACACAGCACACATTAAAACACACTGGAGAATCTTAAAGAGAAACATACAGTTCACAAATAGTTTGTGAAGCAGCACACAGTAATAAAAAATACTCAACTATTTGAAATCTGATTATATCTCCAGTTACACAGCCAGTCAACATTTTCTCATTCTTTTAGTCTCTTCAGAAACAACTTGTGTGCCACTGAACAGGTATCTACTTTAACACAACACTTGGGCTCAAGATGCATTTGGTTACTCATTCCTGCCAGTTCACAGCTCTAAATGGTTGAAACAGCCTTAAAAAAAAAAAAAAAGACAAATAAAGACATTGCTGGGGAGACTGGGTCAGCTGTGTGTTCCGGATTTGACAACAGTTGACTGCTTCTATCCTATACACTTTAATTGTCCCATCTGCTTTTCTTTGCGTTTTGGGGGGATCGGGAACTGCAAAGCTGTCTTTATGAGTGCCTGACCTCTCACCCCCATCTCGTTCTGAACGTCCCTCTCTGTCCCTATGGCTCCCTTCACCGTTTTCGGCTCTCGCCATGACGATCTCTGTCACTATAGCGGTCCCTTTCCCATAGCGATCACGGTTCTCCCCAGTATGCCTGTCACCATGACGATAATGACTTTCTCCGTGACGACCCCTGTCATCAGCATTCCTATCACTCCAGGGACCCCTCTTTTGAAGAAGAGCTAGAGTAAGAGTCTGAAACCGGAGCTCAGGGAGCCAGCACTACTGAAGCCGCTCATTTTGGTGCCTGAGCTGAGGGCAGGGAGCGGCAGCATCCGAGGACACTGAGGGCGACGATGGAGGGTAGGACAGTTGGGGTCTGTCAGGCCCCTCAGGTGCTCCTGAAGGCAAAGAACTTAGACTTCCCTGCACTGGTCCATCCAGAGGAGCTGCTGGACTTTGTAGTAAGTTTCAGAGAAGAACACCAGATGCTGCCCACAAAGTGGTTTTTATACTGAGCCTGAGAAAAAACAAGAGCATGTTTAAAAATCGTACATAGATGTATGTAAACTACATCTATACTGAAAAACTTCAGAGGGTTTTTTTACGTGAAATGCTTGCTTCAGGGCAGACATACGGTTCTCCCATGGCCCCAGTGGAGGGTTTGTAGGACTCATAGTTACCAAGAGCTGCACCACTACTACCACTGCGCTCCTGATTTAAGAAAATAAAAAATACATTAGCAATTAATTGGCTTGGTTCCTGTTTTTATGATAATAGCAAACACATGGATGGAAAAAACACAATTAAATAATTGTATAATATATATACACATACATATACATATCTATATACCTATCTATATACATATCTATATCTATAAATATATTAGGGGTGCAACGGTTCACAAAAATCACGGTTCGGTTCGAATACGAATACACCTGTGTCACAGTTTGAGTTACGCTTCAAATACAGCAAAAAAACAAAAGAAAGGGCAGAGAAATTTCCTTTATTGAATTTTTTTTTAATTATATTTTTATTAAAACTAACATCATAAAGTATGATATTTTTTAACTTTGAGCAATGATGGAACTATACTTGACTTTTCTTAGGAGCTAATAAAACAAAACAGCTCCTTGGACAAAATGAAATGTAATATTGTAGTAGTTATAAACAAGGTTTATTTTAGTTTAGATTAACATTTGAGGGAAGCAATTGTATTCATAATGTCAAAATACAACCGACGAAAGCATGAAAGCATTATAGCCTACTATTCCTGCCAAATTTACAGATAGTAGTGTTATACAGTAACTTAAATTCAAATGCTTTCTTTACTGGATTTGGCTGTGTAGTAACAGTGCTGATCAAGATCGGCTCGCGCTGCATTGGTCCAAACTTATAAACGGTTCGTGATCCAGACAACCACACAATAACGAGAAGCTCAGTTTCGTTCTGCTTACATTACATTTGCCATTTGATGTTGGGCAATGTTGTGGTCACGCCCAGCGTCTCTTAGCCTACATTATGAAACGCGCTTGCCACGCGTGGCGCGCATACATTTGGAAAAAAAACGCAATGTTGGTCGGGCAGGAAAAATGAACTCGACGAACCGTTCAGTTAAAAAATGCGTACCCGAAAACCGGAACCAAAAGCCTCGTACCGTAACGGTCAATACGAATATGTGTGTGTATATATATATATATATATATATATATATATAAACTAATAATAAAAGCAAAAGTAATACCAAACTAACAGTGGATTCAGATCCAAGGCCAGGTCTCTCTCTGTAACCCAGGCCTCCACCTCCAATATTTAGTTTCTTCCCTTTCCCTCCCTTAAAGCGTGATTTCCGGAACCAGGATTCTAGAAAACAGAAAATGCAAAGTTGGTGAAAAAAATGGACAAAACATGCACAATGAAAAATGTACATTGTAAACAGGATGCTGTTTCACCTGCATTGCCAGATCCATCAGCTCCTTTGAAACACTCTGATTGGCTCCCTCTGAATTGCGAACCAGGTCACCAGCGAATGAAGTGTCTTCAGTGGTGAGCAGAGTGTAAGCAACACCTTTCTCTCCTGCACGACCTGTTCTACCAATTCGATGTGTGTGTGTGTCAATGTCTCGTGCTACATCATAGTTCACAACTGTACGGATAGATGGAATATCCAACCCACGAGCTGAAAAACGCAAAAGAAATTTAATTTGAATGAATACAAAGATATAGTACACAAATGGAAACAGTTCATCTATCTTTAACAGATGCAGATAGAAACACAAATGTAATGCCTCAAGTGACACTAACCAGCAACATCAGTAGCTACCAATACGGGCAGATTCTTCTTCTTAAAGTCAGCAATGACTTTGTTCCTCTCACTCTGATCCATGTCTCCATGGAGCAGCCCCAGGCTATAACCTTCCTGATTCAAATTTGTAGCCAGCTCCTCACAGTTAGCCTTTTTAGTGACAAAGATCAGCACTGAACCAGCGGAGGTGAACTCCACCAGCCTGCGCGTCAGCCAACCCCACTTCTCCTTCCCAGTCTGCAGCACCTCCACTATCTGAGTGACATCTTCATTAGCCTGGCAGGATGAAAAAAGAAGATTAAATAAACATATTCAAGTACTATGTGTACAAATTCCTTTATAAGAAACAAGGGCTGCACCTCTCCTATATCTCCCTGCACAACACGCGAATAGGGTCGACCAAAATATCTCTTGAGCCAGCTTTTCAATTTTCTTCCGAAAAGTTGCACTGAATAACAGAGCTGTGAGAGATCAGGTCATGAAGGGCTTATGAGTACAATCAATGGAGTCATGATGGAAACTAGTAGAAATGATTTAAAGCAGCACAATAATTTGAACATGAAAGAGACTTACTCTGTCGATCAGGTCTGACATGGCTGGCAATGGATCTCACTTGATATTCTGTATAATGCAGGTTAAATTTAAGACAAGGGCATCACAATTGTAGTTTTTTTCCTTAAAGGAATAGTTCACCCAAAAATATAAAAATTCTACCATAATTTACCCCTCATGTTGGTCTGAACCTATTTGATTAACTTTTATTGATGTATAAACACCGATCAATGCACATACATAGAGCACATCGAATATGGTATGTGTTTGAGGAGTGAGAACCAATGAGGTTTGTTTGTGTAAGCGCATTTGAGCTTCCATTTAACATATTTGATGTGCTCTATGTATGTGTGTGTGGATCAATGTTTATATGTGAATAAAACCACGCCTCTTCAGAAGAGACTGAATTCATTTGATTTCATTAAAAAGTTGTTCATTTCTGTTTCGAAAATAAACGGTACTCTTAGGGTTTTGGAACAACATGAGGGTGAGTAAATGATGAAAGAATGATAAGTTTAGGGTGAACTACCCCTTTAATTCAATACTTTGGTGACCAAACAGCAATTGTGAAATGTGCTGGTGTTTTGACTTAGCTTTTAATAGGAAAAAAAAACATGGTATAAAAATGAATGAGATAATACAAAAAAGTGACATTTCACACATACCAAAGCCCATATCAAACATGCGATCAGCTTCATCAAACACCAGGTAGGTCACTCGCTGCAGAGATGTAGCTTTCTTCTTCACATGATCGATTAGACGACCCTATGGGAGAAAAGCAAACATATGAATGAAATGTTTATATGTTATATTCACTTTCAAAGACAAACCAAGTGATACCTTTAGTAAATAGAAACAAGTGGAATGAGGTTGATTGAAAGATAAATGCCTGGTTTCACAGATAAAGCTTAAGCCTAGTCCCAGGCATGTGTGAGCTGTTTTAACTGAAAGTAACTTGCACTGAACATATCTCAAAATATGTCAGTGCGATTGTTTGATCTCAAAGATTTTTTTTCTAAGGCAAGTTTATAAAAGCTACTTAAATGTCCTAATTTAACTAAGGCCTAATCCTGGCTTAATTTAAGCCCAGTCTGTGAAACCAGGCAGAGATGTTCTTACTGGGGTGCAGACAACAATTTCAGCTCCTTCCTGTAGAGCTTTGGCTTGTTCCCACATGCTGCCACCTCCGTACACTGCCACTGAGCGAAGGCCATATACCTTGCCGAATCGCTTGCATTCAGAATGGATCTGAATCACAGAGGTAAGCATTGCAAAGTGATTAAAACCCAAAACACTACAAAACTTTGAATCATGACCAAGACTACTTTATAAGAACATATTTAATTATTTTGCTCAGTAGTTCTTTTTTCATCTCCTTCATCCCTTATGCCTTCCCCAAACATGAAGGAGCTTTCTTTCTCTCTGACCTGTTGACAGAGCTCTCTAGTGGGGCAGACAATCACAGCAATAGGTCCTTCTCCCGGCTCCAGCTCTTTCTGGTCCATGATGTGCACCAGCATTGGCCAAATAAAAGCTGCAGTTTTTCCGCTGCCGGTTTTGGCAATGCCAATCATGTCTCTGCCACTCAAAGATATGGGAACACCCTAGTGAAACAACACACACATTACTTACTTTAGAAATATATTCCAATACCTTAAATTACTACTTTGATGACAGCATAAATGAACAAAGGGTAATTTGGATGGGTTTGACAGCTCACCTGGCACTGGATGGGTGTGGGTTGAGTGTACTCGGATTTACGGATCTGGTGCATAAGCTGCTCATCAAATCCAAAGTGGGCAAAACTGGTGGATGGTTTAGGAGGGGCTGCACCTGAAACCTGTTTATTTTGAATATGGTTTAACGTTTGTTGAAAGAAAGAATGATCATTTGTGTGTGTACATGTGTGTGCTGCCATGGACCTTCAGGTTCAGTTTCTGTCTCAGTTCCACCACTCCAGCCCCAGTCAGACTGCTGAGTTCCTCATGCTCAATATAGAAGTTCTTCTCAAAGGGAGGATAGTCAATCTACAAACAGAAGAGAGGTAAAAAGTCGATGTTTACATCTCATACCTTTCTTTAAAGTAGATACAGTGGCTTTTTTATATGAGAGATATAATAAACTACAATGCACTTGCTTATCAATAGAGTTCTGCAGGAATCAATAGGAAAACCTGGAAGTTCCATCGTTCTAAAGTCAATGAGTCTTTTGTTAAATGCCTGAAATAAGATTTTAATCTTTGACATATGAATCCGTAATAACCCCCTTGTGATTGATTTTGTAATAGCTTTTTTAAAGCTAAACGTTTGCTAGTCACAGAGCATATTTTCTGTAATAATCTAAAAGCGGGAACCAGGGAGATGCAAACTTCTGGCCTACAAAATTATTTCATGCCTACAGCACTCTATTTAGGGATGTTAATGCAACAACTACTGAAGGGAGATGCAGTAACAGTACCTCTGAGTGGTCTATGGGGGGCAAGGGCATTATAATCTTTTTGGTAGTAGGAGCAATGGGGATTGCCATCGCTGTCATAGTCCACTTCTTCCTCCTCTTCCTCCAGGGTCAACCCAGCTGTTGGATTCTCCGCCATGTACCGGAAATATGCTTCCTGCAAAGAACACAAGACCAGTGCTTTAGATCGAGACAAAGAGCAGCAGGCCTTTATATCTGAAAGTAAGAAAGTCATTCAAATGGAACTACAAAAAAATGCAACTTTGAGTTCAAATTCAAGTCAGAGAAAATACATATTGCCCAGGAATTGACCCAGAATAACTAATTATATGACATAGCAAGTTCTTACCAAAATTTCAAAACCACATATAAAACAACACTAATATGGTGTCAACATTTTAATTAATCACTGATATTTTAACACATTTAACATGGACTCAAATCTCATGTTTCAGTAATGAAAATAATCACTCTACCTGTAAACATTTAAAGAAAATAGATAATGACTTTTGAATCTGTTGAAAAATCAAATCTGATGTGTATAAGGAAGAAAGACAGAAAGAGGGGTGGGACACAGCCATTGCTGTGGCAAAGATGCGATGGCGGTAGTAACGTCAAGAGGGTCACTCACTTGGTCATCTTCTTCTTCAATGTCATCCCGTATACCCCTGGAAGAAACAAGCGGAGAAAAAAAAAACTTCCCTGCGACTCGCTCAATCACCCATGGAAACCCATATTCTACCCATTAACCCCCATTTTCTATTCCCATCCTCTCTGCTATAAATATTATCTGAATGAATGGTCTTAAAATTATATATTTTTTTCTGTGATAATTGCAGAATCTTACTTGGCCAGCTTTTTCTCTTTTTCCTTTTCCTCAAGTTTCTTCATGTCCTTTGCTGCTTGGTCCTGAAAGAATTACAAGAGCAAGAATTAAAGCAAAAGAGCAGCGATCTTCACTGCCGGTTCTAATAGAAATAATTTCAGGAACGCAGCACTCACCTCCACCTCAGCCATAAAGGCATCAAGGGGGTCATCCTCACTGTCTGAGCCTCCTCCTCCACCTCCAGATTGGAACTGCTTTCTAGTGGGAGAGTTCTCGGCAGGTATATATGGCAGATCTGCACTGCTAGACTCCTCTTCATCATCCTCAAAATAACTAAAAATACATTTCAAGCATTAAATGTAATAGCCTTTTTCGTTGACCTACCATTGATTCAATTCCTCAACCTCAAAAGGACATTAGGCATAATAACAGTCTCCTGTCAACTTTCATTTTATAATGAAAAGTGCAACAAAAACAATGAAAGTGAATGGTGTTCTAACAAAAAGGAAGACATATGGGTTCTGAACAACATGAGGGTGAGTAATTGATGACAAATGTTCTTTTTGGGTTAAACTGCGTTTTTTCCATTATTATTTTGGGGTGCAATGTCTTCATTTTAAGTAGGCTACTTACGCATTTTCCTCGTCGAAATTGGCTCGTTTTGTTCCTATTTTGTAAAAAGACGAAAGCTGCTGATTCTTGCCATATCCACCTGATGGTCCCGAACTTCCAAATGCGGAGTGGGCCTTCTGGGTAACAGGAGGTTCCTCTTTCTTCCCACTCGCAAGAGAGAACCCCCCGAATCCAAAGCCTCGCTTGCCACTCGGCCCTCCCTTGTTCCAGTTCATCATTGTTGCTGGGCTGCAAAAAAAAACAGCATCAGATTGGAGGTTTAAACACCTTTATAAAACACACAAACACGCACGCGCGCACAGAACCCCAAACACACAAAACCCATTAGGCTACTGAAGCACAACAATTACAGATACTGCTTGTAAACATCGCTCAGCTTTGCTGTTGTTGCCATAACTTTCATGTTCAGTGTTCTCTTATTTAAAAATTCTCTCAATATTTCTGCTGTTAAAGCAGGTAGACGAAAGTGTTTTGTTATGCTGTGCTGATGGTCGTGCAGAGGCCTTGATCTGTGTAAAAACGGATTCTGTTTCGATTACATTCACTATGAGAGTGTGAAAGAGAAATCGATATATTTATTCGCGTTCTGTTTATTTACCTGTCCCTGACACGCTGGGGTAAAAGCAATCTTCTAAAGTGGGTGGACACCGTATTTATCCACAGCGTATTTACCACTTCAGGCTATCTTGCACACTTTTCTTGGAGATTGTGTTGTACGTCACTTACAATAGACTCGTTTTGTGTTGCGTAAAATGCACGCGACGCGTTTGGTGAAGAACATAGAATGCAATGTTGCCAGATACCCATCTAATAATATTTATTTTTATTTACGTTTAATTTTAATCTTATTTATCTCATTTGTTATTTGATTTATATCGGTTAAACATTTCAGGATAGTTTATTGTTGATTGACTGTTTATGATTTCAAAAGATAATTAAAATAGTTTATATATTTTATACAGACCTTCTAGATGAATTAATAAATCCTTCTGTCGGTGGTGAGATATTTGACAGTTGCGATAAGTCTTTGGACCCTAAAACTGTAACCTGCAATAAAGCTCTCCTTTATACGTGATAATAACAAGATATGGCAACACAAAACGCAGGATATTTCATTTGCTCACAACCTTTGATCCAATAGTAGCGCGAGGAAGCCAAGTCGTCAACGACACTTGTCCAATCATCTAACGTTTAAACACGACCCAGCCCACTGCGAGGAGAAAAAATACGTTACATCCCCTAGTTTTATCGATAACTTAAAATCGGAAAATTTGATCAATAAAACGAACGCAAGATATAAACTTAAGGTGAGTTTAACGATTATACTCTATTGCTTACACAAGTACATTGGACCGAGCTCTGTTTATTATATCTGAGAGACATTGTTGTCGCTGCTTGGCTAGCTGAAAGATTCTGACCTGGTAAACCCGCATGCTATATTGTTTATAAATGATTAACCCTGCTTTATTATAATATAACAGCTTTGTGTGAGTCAATGCACATCTCTCATGCTGCTCACTAACTGAGCAAGTAATTTTATGTGCAAACCATAGGTGCAAACACATGTAACGTTAGTAAGTTAGCCTAGTCAATAAATCCTATTTGCTTTCGAGCATTGTTCTTCTCTGGTAAGTTAACGTTACGTTAACAAACTGCTGAAAACTCGGTCGTTTAATAATTTATTTGCATAATTCATAAAGTATCAGAGCAGGGGAAAATTATCCTGTTGTAATTTTATGAATCTTAGCAACTTCTGCTATGGTCTTGCAGATCTTTTCTCTTTATGTGTTTGTGAAAGTATTGCTACCTGTCATCACCATCTCCAGGATCCATGTCTTTTTTGGTGAGTGAGCTTGATTGAGGTACACTACTTCGTTGTCTAAGCTGATTATTTTTATTTTTTTATTTTTTGCATGTGGGTCAATGACATGACTTGCATATTTTGTGCCCAAGTGCATTATTTTCATTTAAAATAATTTGATACATTCATGACATTTATCACTTTATTTTACAAAACTTTTTTAAATACTTTTAAATAATACATATTACTTTACTAAATCCCAATTAATACTTTAATGTTTAAATTATTACCTTTTGAATGAGCCATTTCTATCTACATACACTGCGGGTCCTTTTACATTGAAATGGTCTCTACAGTGGCCCTTAGGGATGTAACGGTACACAAAAATCACGGTTCGGTACGTACCTCGGTTTTAAAGTCACTGTTCGGTACGTTTTCGATACAGCAGAAAGAAAGAAATGCCAGATAAATGTCCTATTTGTTAAAAGAAATAATATTTTTAAATATTATTGCAAATTAGCCTCAGGTATAAATGTTGTAGTGTGGTGCATGTTGATTGTTCCCACTTGCCCCTATCAAAAATAAATAAATAAGTTTGAGTTTTCCTACATCTTAAAACTTTCAGGTTTATAAATGGGAGTAATCTTTCAAGGATGAACAAATAATGTTTTGGTCATCACATTAAAAGTAACATTTAAATCTATATTAATTTCATATAATATTTGAGTTTTGAAGTGCTGGAAAAAGATGTGTGAAGTAATTGAAAGCATTTCACTATTCCAGCCAAACTGGTTACAGTTAGTGTTACTATATTAAAGGGATAGTTCACTTTGAAATTAATTTTTGATATGTTTTAGCTTACCTCAAAGGCATCCAAGATGTAGGTGTCTTTGTTTCCACAGTATTTTCAATTTTGACATTTTTCAGTCAAACCGTTGTTGTCTATCAGTCATACAGATCTAATAGAGCTAATCAGATCTAATAGAGATCTATGGTTAATAACGGAGAAATGTGAATGCTTCTCACTAGATCTTTCAGCGATGTTATTACTTCAGTGGCGAATTTTGTTTAATGGATCTCTTAGCGCTGTGTAATAACAGTGTCGCTTGATCGAGATCGGCTCGCGCTTCACAGATGTTGCTGGTCTGAACTGATAAATGATCCGTAAAGCACATAATGAGTAGCACAGTTTCGTTCCTATCATTACGCTTGCCATTTGATGTTGCGCAACGGTGTGGTGGCCGCGCCCAGCGAGAATTTTTTGTCGTGATGAAAAATGGTCCAAGGAAAACATTGTTCGGTTTGTATACGTAGCGAACCAGAAGCCTCGAACCGAAAATGTTCAATACATGTACCGTTACACCCCTAGTGGCCCTTGGCGGACAAACACGTTTCATCATATTGTTCTTCGAACAAAGAAGTTAGCGAAAGTGAGCAAATAAAACAATGATGAACAAGTAACAGTAATATTCACAATAACATCGTTTTACTGAATAATTACGTAAACCTAATTTCTTAATTTATCTTTGTAAAGAAACCTCATTGCGTAACTGGCTACTCTGAGACAACTACAATATATTTTCCTGTCAGCCACCGTAACTTCTGTTGTTTACAATTCACAACCTCACCACTAGAAGGCGCAAGAAATTACACATTGCACTTTTAAGGACTAAAATAAATGGTTGATCGGGACTACACAAGCTTCCTCCCGGGTTAGTGCCGTCAGTAACCCTTCAATTTACACTAACATCTTTTACATCTTGTGAAAAGGGCATTATACCACCGCTTTAATTGTCAATGACACATGTACATCCATCTCTCACTTTCTCTCAGCGCTGGGTGTCAGAGAAACTTAGTGTGGAAAGCCTGAGGGACCTGGAGTTATTTGGAGGTGAGTTCAATAGTCCAGCATCTGATGTCGATGTGCTTCTCGTACCTCTTTCAGCAAACCCACCCACCTGAGCTTATTCCACTATAGCCAGGGTGAGTGTGATGGGGAGCCCTAGAAACTCAAACCTAAAAATTCATTTCTATAATACATTGATTTTTCAAGATACTTCTGCAATATTCAAATGGTCAATTGGACCATCTTGAACTTGTCAAGGAGATACACATTTTTGGACTCAAATCCCCTCATAGTCAGCTATGCAGGCACATAGCAAAAGAGAAGCTCTGCGTATGCAGAATACCCATGATCAGCAGTACCTTTGCAGAAGCAACAATATGGCTTTTGGCTCGCTGTTTGTTATGCGTGCGCTTCATTAAAGGTTTTGTGAATATAATATTGTCAATCGTTGTGAGTTTTTGTTGTAAATGCGTGTTATATGGTGTGGTGTGATACTGCTCTGTTATGAAACAGATTCGTTTGTGTCATGGTTGGTGACTGATGATGGTGGGAACCGCAGATTCTGTGTGTCCTTGTGCCTGTGAGGCTTTTTAATCTCCTTTCTGTGGTGAGGTATCTGTATGTATGTAGGATCACTCTGATGTAGTGTAATTGTTAGGTTTGACGGATTGCTTTTGTGGTGTAACTGACAGCTGAGTCTCTGCAACTGATCTGTAGGGGAGGATTAAGGTGAAGCCATATGAAATCTGTTACAGGAATACTGTATTGGTATATTGTGAGCTTTACTTATAGACTAGTTTACAAAGAAATCCGATATTAAAAAGGCTTCTATCTTTTTTTAACATTTTGATGTGATTGACTTTTGACAGCATTGTTCTTACATTAGTATAAACGTTCATATTTTTCTCCCATTTAGTTGCAATACATCAAATTATACACAACCGTTCAAAAGCTTGGGGTCAGTAAAATATGTTCATTTTAAAGAAATGATTACTGTTATACTGTAAACTGCTAAAAAGTGACAGTCTGTTCATCAAAGAATGCTGAAAAAAGTATCAACGATTTGCACAATAATATTGAGCAGCACAATTGTTTTCAACATTGATAATTATGAGAAATATTTCTTAAGCTGAAAATCAGCATATTAAATAAGGATCATGTGACACTGAAGAATGGAGTAATGATGCTGAAAATTAAGCTTTGACATTACAGTTTATTTAACAAGAAAATAGCTATTTTAAATTGTAAGAATAAATCACAAAATTATTTTGATCAAATAAACACGCCTTGGTGAGAGAAGAATAGTCTTTCAAGAACATCAGAAAATTTTACCTACTTCAAACTTTTGAACGGTAGTTTATATTAGACTATTGAAAATAATCTGATTCTGAACAAATATATCAGTGGTACAAACAATAACCCTTATTTAAAAATGAAAAGCAATATTCACAGACTTGGCTGGTGTATAATTCTCTAGTTCACATGTTTTTGCTAACATCGGTCTTGTTCAAAATATTTATTTTAATATATATAATGTACCTAATTAATATCAATTAGTTTTCAAAGCCCTAAGATGATGTGTAATCCATAGAAAATGAGGGGATTTGTTTAGATGTTGCTTTTTCTGTCTGCTTCCATTCCTTTTGTTGCAGTCCATAATTGCTGCTTCGTGTCTGCTTTAAAGATGCTAAGTTTCGTTTGCTTTTGGCTGTTACATGTTCCATGGCAATGCGTAAATGAAAAGGGTTGATCACCAATATTGTAAAAAAAAAGTTAAAATCGAAAGAAAGAAGACATTAAAGAATGCTTTTCTGATGATTTATCTTTTTTGTTGAATTGAGTGTTCAAGTAATATAAATATAATTTCTGCTTTCCTAAAGCTGCAGTCTGCAGTTTTTTTTCTCTTTGTTGCCATCTCTGTTCGAAACCTGCAATTGCAGTCATTTGTGAAATTATCAACTTTGCGCGAGTAGTTCTTCTACATGGCACAATGTGGCTGAATCCAATGTTTTGGGGAGACTGTGCTGTCAGTCATCGCGCCGATGTGGATACTGGCATTCAGAATCACAGATTATTCTTTTTGGAAGTATGACTAACATATAAAAAAATTTATGGGAAAACGTCATCTGAACAAGACATTGCTGTAAAACACGCTGATTATATTAAAATCGCTTGTCACGTAAAACCATGCAAATTATACTTTCTCAAATTGTTAATGTTAACAACGTCAGCATTGCGTGACTGCATTTTGTTCTTCCAATATGTGTCCTTGTTTTCGCATGGGTCCAGTTGCAGTCTCTTTTTTTCACTTCGAAGTCCGAAAAAAGTCTTTTGCGTTTTACAGAGGGTGAATCTGTTGTTGCTGGTGATTGTCGCTTATACTAGCTGAGACTCCTTCTTTATGTGTACTACAGATGTGACGTAATGACTCAATATAGCCTATTAGCCGAGACTTCTTTATGTGTACAGATGTGACGTAATGACTCAATATAGCCTATTAGCCGAGACTTCTTTATGTGTACAGATGAAGTAATGCTAGGGCTGGGCAATATGGGCAAAAAAAATGATCACAATATTTTTTTATATCAGTCGATATCGATAATTATTACGATATATGTCATCTTAATTTCTTTCAAGTTTAAAGGCAGATTTTTGCTCCTAAGTGAAAGTTGTATAAACCAGAGTGTTAATTGTGGTTTTAAACTACTCTTTATTGTCAGAACATATCATGACAAGAACTTGCCAAACAGGTGAACATACATACATGAGGTAGAACATTCAAACATTTTTCATTTTTCCTTAAAATTAATATCTGAATAGAAAAATATTTCTTCAGCACAGTTTGCAGTGCAGGCTGCAATATTAATATTACATGTTTTGTCTCAAAATGCATATTTGACAGTTAGTTGACAGTAAATCTGCACCCTAACTCAAGCTAATACTAAGCTAATGTTTATTTATTTATTTTTAAATGTAACGACTACATTTTTATTTGGTAAAATGTTAAATTCTGACTGAGTTGTATTTAAATAAACCATTGGTCATCCAGTATCATGCATTTAGATCATGATAACCACAGATAAAACCAGGTATAGCCTATAACTTAGCACCTCACTATCATGGCAAAATGTAACTTTATTGTTTCTGTGGCATTTGTATAAAAACAGTGGCCTAACAGTTGAATACATTATTAAATACCACACTTATATTCCATTAGTCATTGCGCGTCTGCTCTAGTGAGCTTGGCGCTGCGCTCACTGCCGTTTGGACTTTGAGCCGAGCGGATAAATGCTCCGTGTGGCGCGCGGTTCAAATGAGTTTAGTTCCGCTTTTGGCGCATAAACATTATCGAACATTTATCGACCTCTTGATATCGTTTTGTCGAGAAAAATTATATCGCGATAATTATCGTTATCGTTTTATTGCCCAGCCCTACGTAATGACATAAAGACATGCTTGAAACTCCTGCGGAAATCCACCAGTACCACTGGAATTAAAAACACTATTACAAGCTTACCGCTTTGAATCGAGCTACGGCAAGCAGATAGTTTGAACACTGGCTGGTTGTGTATTTTATCAAAAAATGTATTTTGGATCATTTTTAACCTGAAAAAAGCTACAGACTGCAGCTTTAACTGATTTTGATCATTTAGTAGGCCTATTGCTGCCATATAGATCTGGTGTCAATTTTGATAGACTAGAAAAACAAAATGGACAGATACTATGTTTCTTATATTTATTTATGTTAGAATCTTTCGTGTGTTATGTTTCTTTGTTGTGGAAAATTATTTTAAAAAATTATATTTTTTATGTATTTTAACACACACACACACACACACACACACACACACACACACACACACACACACACACACACACACACACACACACACACACACACACACACACACACACACACACACACACACACACACACACACACACACACATGTTGAGCGTTTTGATTGGCAGGATGTTGATAGTAAGCTAAGAAAAGAGGCTCTCAGCAAACTAGATGTTCTTGATGTTTCTTAAATTTGTGAGAATCACTTTAAAGGCAGATTGTTTGTTTGTATGTGTCTTTTGCGTCATTTACATGGTTTCTCTACGCCAGAGCAAACTCAGGCAAGCCCACTAAGGAAAGTAAGTGTGGAACATCTTCCAGTTTTTCCATTCGCCTGTTGGTGTGGGTGTGTGTGGATGAGCATGTGAGCTGGTGTGTGCTTGTGTAAATGTAAGATTAATTTTGTGTGTCTGGGTGTGTGTGTGTGCTCAGATGAATACATCCCCCTGTGCTCCTGTGTTTGCGTGCATGCACTCATCGTGCTGCTGTGACACTCATACCTCCACACCTGCTCAGAGCTGAGGGTCCAGAAAGGGAACTGCTCATATTTTAATGAGGAAAAGAAAAATTACAGCCCAAGAAACTCCCTGGGTAAAGGTTTATTATTGTGAGTGCTTGATAAATCAAAGGGAAGCAAATACTTGGGGTTCTGTTACCCAGTAATAATACTTAAATCATAAATAAGACCCTGCAAACAGATTAAAAGAGCGATTTATTACATTTATGCTAAAGAACAGAGACATTATACGAAGGATAGTTCATTAAAATTCACTAGAAGATTTTGCCATTATGTCTCCAAAGAGTGTGTTGTTTTTGTAATTTTTCTTTGTCTTGTAATTTGCAAGCTTGATTGTGTTAAGACACTATTAATAGCATAATTAGCTTATTTAATATGAGTATCTCCAGTGCCAAAAAAATGACATTTTAAATAATTTTAGAGCAAATATATAAATATTGAGAGATTCATTAGTGTTTCAAATTTTCAAAAATAGTTTTACTTTTGAAAGAATAGTCCTATGCTAACCAAGGCTGTTTTAAAAAAAAAAAAAAAAAAAAATATATATATATATATATATATATATATATATATTATTCCTTTGATGGCAATTTTCAGCATGTATGTTATTGAAAAACATGATTTTCATGCTTCCGAGGAATACAAAAAACTGCATTTAATTGAACCATTATTAACATATACTGTCGCTTTTACCAATTTATAGTACCCTTGCTAAATGAAAGTATTAATTACTTTTTTTAAATACTTTAATTTGAAGTTGATAAAGGCATGCAGGGATGAGTACATATTGTTTGCACTTGTGAGCCGTCCCTTGAAGGAGGATATAAACTTTGAGTGAACTCACTGAATTGCTTCTTTGTCTAATAATAATAATAATAAGCAGTAATAAGTAATAATTCAACAGACTAATTCTGCCCTACCCCTTGCAATTTAAGGCATCTCTCTTATGAAATTTACTAATAAGAGTTGTCACAAAGAATGAACCAACACCAGGAGTAATGATAATGTTGTCATTGGTTCACCTAAGCATGTGAAGTGGGATGATGCTCATTGTGTTAATGCAACACATGGAGTCATCCTGTCAGCGCCTGGGCTTGCTGCACTGTTCTAAATAGTCCTGCAAACACATCAAAGGGCATACAATTATTATTATTTTTCATGAATTGCCATAGACCTGCATGATCTCCACTGACAAATACTCTCATCATATTTGAGAGGATGTTATTGTTAATATTATGTGAGTTCCATGGCCCCGCTAATGGAAACTAATGCAATTTAAAAAAATAATCTTAATAGATCATGTATATCTATGACCATGCAACAGTGTATTGTAAAGTTTGATGCTTATAACATGCTTTTGCAAATATGCAGTTTTGTGAAGCCATTCCTGCTGCAGTTTCAACTTCTCGTCTCGTCTCATACTGAGTTTCAGAACAGTTGGACTGAATCTTTAATTAGCCGTAATCTGCCGTTTCTCAGTACTTGATCTGTATGATTCTCTGAAGAGATTTGCAATGGCTGGGATATATCAGTGTATGTGCAATAAAAACCCTTCCCCTCTTCAAAACCAGGTTGGTTTTTGCTGTTGTCTGTGATTGTATGTGTGTGTACTTAAAGTTTCCTAATGGACTGAAACTGACATAGTCATAGTATATTTGGTTGACATCACAAAATACTATGATGCTTTTGAAGTAAATCTAACATGTCCTTAAAATGTTTGCTATAAACACTGCTTGGACAGTGACACAAATCCTGTCAAACACTAAAGCTTAATGCTTGGTCACATTCAGAAGACTTGTTTCACATTATTATTTTCAAAACTCCCTACACAACATCTGTGAATGTACAGTAAATACTTAAAATGTCTTTGCATTAGAAACAAAATATCAAGCTAAGTGGCTTCTGCAAACAAATAATGCTAGATCTTTATCTTAACTTTTTCTGTGACTTTCAACTAACCAGTCCCAAGGTCATTGTAGTAGATTTAGAAATGCACACAGGTGCACCAGCAGAGTAAACACAGGCTATTCACTAAAGTTCAAAAGTTTGGAGTTATTTTTTTGAAAGGGCTCTCTGATGCTCACCAAAGCTGTATTTATGCCTTTTGGATCAAATTACTTTTAAAAAACGTAATATCGTGAAATTCTGTTACAATTTCAAATAACTGTTTTCTATTTGAATGTATTTTAAAATGTAATTTATTCCTGTGATGCAAAGCTGAATTTTAAGCATCATTACTCCAGTCTTTAGTGTCACGTGATCCTTCAGAAATCATTCTAATATGCTGATTTGCAGCTCAAGAAACATTGATTTTTCATAATAGAAGGTATAACTATAGCATTTATTTGAAATCAAATATGTTGTAAAATTAGACATTTCTTTACTGCCACTTCAATTAAATGCAACCTTGCTGAATAAAAGTATACATTTCTTATTTATTACTGAGCCCAAACTTTTGAATGGTTGTGTATTTCATCCACTATTGATCAGATTTCACTGTTTACCTCCAGAAAGTGTTGGACTGTTGTTTCTTAATTTGTACAGTAGTTCTATTGTTTTATCTTTTAAAACCTAACACGCTTTTTGTGTGAAATGGCCCTCTTGGATAAGAGAACAAGAACATTTCTTTAAAATGGATGCCATTTGATTTGATATTTGATCATCTAATGCAAGACATTCATTCATAAGTGTGAGTTAAATGTTGAAACACTTTATTGGGTCACTGTATGACTGCGTACCCACAAAACACTTTCACGAATACACCTCCAGTAAAATCACAGGGTTCACAATCTTTTATTATTTATATTTCTTTTTATTCTTTATTTTACTATTTAAATCTTCATTTGTTGAATGGGCTATGCGAGGAATGGTGAACTGGGATCTGATGCGTGTCTCAATCTGCTCCTGAGTTTCTCAATATTAGTGGATCGAGGCCCATTCTAATGCCTGAGTTTATGTTCACAATAAACTGTCTGACATCAGGGAGGTGATCGAGACACAGCCATATTCAGTTTGCCTCACTTTGTTTATTTGGTCCTGCCCCCAGTGGCATAACTGTAGAGGATGTAAGTACTTTTGTGGCCAATACTGTGTTACCTATTTGTTTGTTTATTTAACTAATGACCCTTTTCATTGACTCAGGCCCATGAAGACAGTCGAGAGTCTCTGAGCCCTCTCCCACGCAGGGACACCATGGGAAGCTTTCTTCCAGATAACAACGCTTATGAGCTGGGCACTGTCATAGGTGAGGCCAAGACTACACAGCACTAGTACAGACATCTCTGTGAGGATCATCTGTGATTATCTATTGCTGACTGTGTGTGTGTTTGTCTGTGCTTGTGTAGGTCGCGGTTTGGAGGACTTGATGACAGTGAATCTGGCCAGGTACAAACCCACTGGGGAACTTGTAGCCATCCGGCGTATTGACCTGGATTCCTGTACTAATGACATGGTCAATTACTTACAGGTCAGTAGAAAGTGACAGGAAGGTTTCTCTCAAAATATACTAGAGATGAACAACTTAAGTCATTTTATATTTATTTTTAATGAATGTAGCAAAATAACTGAAATGAATATTTTGTTGTATTCACAAACCTCACATCACTGATAAAAGTTAGTTAACTTATGTCTGTCTTTTGAAAAAAATGGGCAATATACATTAAAGGGGTCATGAACTGGCTTTTTAAATGTTTTTATTTTGTTGTCTTAGGTCAACTTATGACGTTCACTTGGTTTTTACATTCAAAAACATAAAAAAGAATAAGTTATGGGCTATTTTCTTCCCTAGTTTTCAGCCTAGTTGAAAAATGCTCGAATTTTAGAAGACTAGGAAGTAAACGCCCACTGCTGTGAGTGGATAATAGTTTTGCATAATATAATGAGCTTCAACTCTGTCGTTGGTTTCGGTCTGTGCACGTGGGGGAGTTTGTTTTGAAAACCACTGTTGTAAAATGGCAATGATTCGCCCATACATGTTTGACCTGAATAAATACTTCTAGGTGTGTCGTCTTCATTTCTCCCTGTTATATTATAATGAGTTTAACTCGCCCATCGGGGCACGCGTGGGGGAAACGTCCAATGTTGTCAAATGGCAACCGGATTCGCCCATACATGTTCGACCCAGAGTCCGTGTGTTGCACAATTCCCGTCAGATCCAATATAGACGGCACATCACCGTTCTTTACTCTTAATCGGTCTGCAAATCCAGCCTCGAACTGTGTCTTGTTGACAAAACAATCCTCTGTGAAATGAAGCGAACATACGGATAATGTTTTACACTCATCAGCTGGAACGTCATTAAAAGCAAATTTTAACCAGGCATTCCTAATATTGGAATCCAGAGGAAGCTTATGCAGCGACTGTCTTCTTCCACAGCCAGGCACGGCATAATATTTTGTACACGGAATGTTTATTGCTGGTAGCTCGCTCTCCGGTTTGTCATCACGAGGTATGCTTTTGTTTACCTATGCGTGAATGCGCGAATCGGTGGGCGGGGCTGAAACCAGCCGTGTTGAAGTAGGCGTTGATGAGCGGGTGGGGTTTTAGCGTCATTGACGTCATACTTCCACACTTTCAAAAACGAGTCGTTTGTTGAGGCTGGTGTCAATAAAAAGCTTTTATTGGACTAACAAGGTTGTTTTCAGTTCTGAAACTTACAGGATATTCTTATAATATGATGACCTCTTAGATGTCAAAAGCTCAAGGAAAATTTGATTCTCAGTTCAGCACCCCTTTAATAATGACTTTTAGATACAGATTCAGTTTATCTTACACTTTATTTAATACTTTTGCAATGTTAGTGTTTTTATTAGATGACAAGTTGGTGTGAAACAAATACTTATCTAGTCAATTAGTCATGCACATCGCTAGTAATATACATATACAGTAAACATAAGCCTTGCAACCACTTTCTGTTTGTTTTTCCAAAGGGAGAACTCCATGTCTCTAAGCTGTTCCACCACCCCTGTATTCTCCCATACAAAAGCGTCTTCATTGCTGAGAATGAACTGTGGGTGATCACACCCTTCATGGCCTACGGTTAGCTGAGACATTCTGCATCAACTATTTCAAGTCTGAGCTACTCATAGCACCAGTTGAAAATGTTTCTTTGTGCTTCTTTTCTTTATCAGGATCAGCACAGAGACTTGATCAGTACGCATTTTGCTGATGGTTTGAGTGAGCAGACAATTGCCTACATCCTGCTGGGTGTGCTGAGAGCGCTGGAGTACATACATCTGATGGGCTATGTTCACCGGTGAGGAACGCATGTACACTCATGATTATTTATTATTGTTATTAGTCAAACAGGTTAATATATCAACCAACCACTCCAGACTGTTGGTCTCATGTTGTATGTAGTAATGTAAGTTTGATGTAATGTAGGTGCTACAAGAATACTTTTCAATTATTTTAATCTATGTCTGTAGGAGTGTGAAGGCAAGCCACGTTCTGATTGCAGCAGATGGGCAGGTGTATCTGTCCGGTCTTAGGAGTATCTTCAGCTTGATTCGTCATGGTCAGAGAGCACGTGTCTGTACACGATTTCCCCAGTACAGTATTAAAGTACTACCTTGGCTCAGTCCAGAGGTTCTGCAGCAGGTATGTTTCATAAACTGTACCAATTTTAAAATTTAGGGTCAGTAATAATTAGGGGTGTAACAATATATCGTGTCGCAATATATCACAATACAAAAATGCAGCAATGTGTATCGTGGATAGTGACAATCTGTAATGTAAAATTAAAATGACTGTGTGAGGAAAAAAGGTTATAGAGTTTTAGTGTCAGTACTACATTAAACTATATGTAATGTATAATAATGCAATGGGGGAATATTTGTGGGTCCTGATAATGCCAAATTTCTTCTGTTACCAGTAAAAAGTTCCCCACATTATTTTAATATATATGTAGTCAGTGAAGCATATTCATCTAAAATAAGAATCATGAATATTTTTATTTTGGTGTCATCATTGTCCTGTGCATTTAGTTTTCAGCACCAAGTCCAAGCCTATTCATTTTCCACCCGCAATGTAATATAAAATTTTCCATTTTAAACAACAATACATTTTTTCTTAACCTTTCACCATATGTATTGGATTTGATCGCAATAGATTCAGATTATTAGTCCCCAAGGTCCCCAATTCAGTTTTACAGCCAACCCGTCCATTAAGGGTTCAAGTTAAAAAGTGCATTATTAGCATACAATGTATATTATATAATGGTAAAAAAAACAAACCCCCTGTATACCCCCTGTATACAGATGTTTCCCATAACATCCACACATTTACTCATGACCCAATCATTACACACACACACTTCCACATTCACCTGCCAGTGACGGAACAGAGCAGGAGAGTGTGAGAATAATATTGTATTGTGAGTTCAGTATCGTTATATGTATCGAATCGTGGCATGAGGGTATATCATTACACCCTAGTAATAAGAAATAAATTATATATAGAATAGATATATATATTTTTAAAGAAATTAAGTTTTATTCTGCAAGCATACATTAAATTGATTAAAAGGGACCGTAAAGACATATACATTGTTAGAAAAGATTTCTATTTCTAATAAATGCTATCTTTTTAATCGTCTATTCAAAGACTCTTGAAAAAATGTAGCAAGGTCTCCACAACTGTTTTAAACACTGATAATGACAAGAAATGTTTATTGTGTACCAAATCAACACATTAGAATGCACTAAAACACACAATTACTTCACTGTATTATTGATCAAATAAATGCACTTTAAATGCACATTAAAAGATCTTACTGGCCAGCATGTATACTGTACTTTTGATCAGCATGTATACTGTACTTATAATAATAATACATCAGAAATGAGCAAATGACATTTTATTAATTCTGCATTAATCTGTGCATATGACAGAATCTTCAGGGATATGACTTCCGCTGAGACATTTACAGTTTGGGCATCACTGCATGTGAGCTAGCTAATGGTCACGTGCCTTTTAAAGACATGCCTGCAACGCAGGTAAGGCAAACACTTGCTTTTTATCGATTCATTTTTTGCTTTCCCTCCTTTTAAATTGCATTTAGCTTCATAAACTGTCTCTTTGCCTGTTGTCAGATGTTGTTGGAGAAGTTGAATGGTACAGTCCCCTGCCTACTGGACACTACCACCATCCCCCCTGAAGAACTGAGCATGAAACCGTCTCGCTCAGGGGCCGACTCTGGGATCTGCGAGGGCCCCAGTGCCACCGGTGCTCGACACACAACGGAGAGCCCTCATCCTCCTCCGGGGGAAACCCATACAGCCGGACCTTCAGTCCTCACTTTCATGCCTTTGTGGAACTTTGTCTGCAGAGAGATCCTGAGAAAAGGTCAATATAACACTCTAGTGCTTCATTTATTTTTAAAGGACTAATTCAAAATTCTTTCATGATACCACCATCATATCGTTCCAAACCTTTTACTGTGGAACAGAAAAAGAGGACATTTTCAGGAATGGACTTGACACTCTTTTCCTTGTAATAAAAGTGAATCCAGGATGTTGAGCTCCAAATTGATAAACTGTAAAAAAGTTTCTTTACTTTACAAAAGATCTAATTTTTTAGCAAATATGAGCAATATATATTTTTATAGCATCTTTGAATGGACTGCATTTATATAGTCATTGTGTGAGTAAAACCTCACTTCCCTGATCTCAAGAGACCAAGGTTCGTTGTCCGCACAGAGTGGACCTGGGGGAGGGGTAACAGTTGCATTAAAGGGATCGTTCACCCAAAAATGAAAATTCTATCATCGTTTACTCACCCTCATGTTGTTCCAAACCTCTATGTGTTTATTTGTTCTGCTGAACACAAAGTAAGATATTTGGAAGAATGTTTTAATCAAACAGATCTCAATCCCCATTGACTACCATAGCATGTATTTTTTCATACTGTAGAAGTCAATGGGGATTGAGATCTGTTTGATTAAAACATTCTTCCAAATATCTTCCTTTGTGTTCAGCAGAACAAATAAACACAGAGAGGATTGGAACAACTTAAGGGTGAGTAAATGATGGAAGAATTTTCATTTTTGGGTGAACTAACCCTTTAACTAATGTTAAAGAGTAACATTATCTGAGGAGACTAATGTTCAACTATTTAAATTCTCTCATTTACTAGCCATCATGTCGTTCCAAATCTGTATTAAATAGCTGGGCTTCAGTCACGCGATTATGATGACATGCTAAATTCAGATGGAGGGCAGGGAGTGAAGCCCAATGGACGAGATGAAGGAAAGTCTGAACCGTACTACCATACAAGCTATTACAAGAGAAAGAAATAAACAAAAAATCAAACATATGTTAGATGTGATCCTTTTTTGAAGAGGAGCAATTATTATTATTATTATTTTTTTTTTTTTTCAACTGAATTGAGATTTTCTAGCCATCAAGGCGGTAGATATCAGCAACTACGTCGTCTTACAGACATAGTTTGACTTTACAAAGTTGGAAACTGGTACGTTACACAAACATAGCCACTTAAGTTGTATTAACTCACCTTTGACGAAGTGATCACTGCACACACAGGCATTTTCCCATTCGGCTCCTCCCGACCACAGACATTAGGTTAGCAAGGAATTTTCCCAGAGTTTTTCAGACAATTTCTAGCATTTTCCCCCCTTATAAACAAGAACTTACTTTTGGTACACGATTAAAAACTCCTCGTGGTTTGATCAATTTAAGTAACCATTAACAATGCAAAACATAGGCATTTTGAGTTTGTTATAGTGCTTTCGAAATACAGCAAATCACTTCCTGCCCTCCATTTGCATTTCACACCATGGCAACGCAGTGCCATCAGTGAAACTAAACCGCTATTATTTTTTCTGCTGCATAAAAGATATTTTGAAGAATATGTGTAACCAAACTTTAGATTTGAAAAATGTATCAGTAAATGTAAAAATGAACTTTAACCAAGATTAATAGATGTTGTAGGAGTATTGTTCATTGTTTATTTAACTTATGTTAACAAATGAAACCTTTTTGTAAAGTGCTACCAAGTTATACTTTTGTGGTGCATAGATTGAAATTGATGTTATGTCTCCAACAGACCTTCTGCCAGCTCTCTGACAGGCCATTCCTTCTTCAAACAAGTAAGTTTTACCCTCTTCTGAGCAAAAACCTGACATATTTGCACAAATTTAAACAGAAAGTGGTTGCACACTTACTCTCCTCAATGTAACATTTCAGATAAAGCGCAGACCATCCGAGGCTCTTCCTGAGCTCCTGCGTCCAGTTTCTCCAATCAGCAGCCTAGACTGCATGCAGCCTCAGGATTCGCCCACTGGACTAGCCAGTCTGGAGTCTGATCTGAGCAAGCTGGATGTGGATGACTGGGACTTTTGACATTAAAAACGGACGAGAGATGGAGGTACGATGGATTGGATGGAAAGGGTGATTTTCCATTGGACTCTTAATGAGAAATTGAGAAATGTGGATTTTGTTTTGTGTCTTTTTTCTTTTTAGTTTTAAGTGAGAAAAAGAAAGGCCTGTGCCATGCGAGCATGATGAAATGAAACAAAGGGCTTTAAAGAAGCTACAAAAGACTCTGGAATGTTTCTTGGTTGTCTTTGTGATATGTGTATGTCACTGAAACTAAAATAAGAGACTATTAAGAGAAATGAAAAGCCAGCAGCCACTTAGCCTTGCTAATGCATCCAGAAGCATGAACTGAAGCCTGAGGCATGCACTGCGCACACTCGCCTACATTTTAGTTACTCTTACAGACTGGCCATGTGACAATGGTGATCACTTCAGGCTACTGAAATGTGTTCTATGCGTTTCAGCTGAACCAATGACACTCTATGAATGTCTACCAGCTTACAGCAACACCAGTTCACTATAGTATTACTATGTATTCTAGCATATTTGTCCAGTGAAGCATAAAGATCTGTCAGTAAAGTCAAACTTGACTGTCCAATTTATGGATGGATTGTGGGAATGGTGCTCAATAGTGACGCCACAGAAATACTTTTTCCCTGCTATCTGGTTCAGTTAGTTTAAAAATAATTCTGTTGTATATTTGCAAAGATTAATTTCTTTTCTTGGCATGCGTTACAGAAGGAAGTACTTCAATGGACCGTCTGTGTATTTTTTCAGCGTATTTACATCTTGGTCAAATGGAATAAATGTTGCCATTGATGATGTTTGCTGTTATAGAATTATTTTTTTAATCTAGAATGTTATTCATTACATTACAACTTGTTTTGAAAAACAGCATCTGCAATCATATACTACATGCTATGCAGTTTATAATAGGGATTGTCATAGAAGTTCTTAATACGAATACAAGCCACTAAATTTGACGTCTTCACCACAGACAATTTAAAGTACTTCCAGCTGTTAATAACAACTACAGTATCTCAAGGTAAATCCCTGAATACTTACAATACAATACTTCCCTGAAGTATATTGATGGCATCCCATCAAGAAGCTACTATCACTAACTCAATCACACATGAACACACAGGTCTTTAACATCTATAGACTCTCACGTCCTTCTCAGGTGTACGCTGGTCCGACAAAGGATCATTAATACTAACTTGGGAGTATTACAGCCTCTCCCTGAGGGCGGCTCTATAGTCTTCCAACATTATCACATCTGGAAAACTATTTGTTCTGAAAGTAATTACAATGATATTGCTCCTCTGCGTCATTACCGTCACTGCACATTATAGCTGTGATGTGGACTTCATTACTCTCATTTCAGTTCTTATTCTTAACTTGGAGTGAAATATTGGCCAATAATGTTGTGTGTCTCTAGTGAATGACGGATTGTCGAGATCTCATCCTGGGAGATTTCTGAGAATCATGAAAAAAAGTGTTCTACAAAAGAGTGCATGTTTATTTCAAAGGTTCTGAAAATTTACAACGCAGCTGGAATCTGAATGATTAAAATAGAAAACAGAAAGAGGGGGGTCTGTGTGGTGCTAGTCCTCCTCATCAGAGGGAGGCTGGTCAGCCGCTGCCTGCTGTTTCTGCATCTTAGCCATGAGCTCTGAGGAAAAATACACCAAACAATGAGTTCCTTACTCTCCATTTCATATTACATTTGACATTAGTGAGTGAATTTATTAGGGCTTGAGTTAATGACCAATTGACCAAACCTTGTCTAGTCATTTGTGATTAATGGAAATGATAAGCACCTTTGGCCGGGTTGAAGACGCCATTGGTCTGCTGGTTACAAACATAACAGCGCTTAGATTTGCGGTAGTGCTGCAGAGCACAGGCCTCGCAGAAGTAGTGCCGGCACCTGGAAAACAAAGAAATTGTGGCTACAACATGCAAACACAATGTCAAACAAAAAATATGGATATGATGTTCTCAGGCTAAAGCATCATATTGTGTATAGCTTGTTTTCACATGACGTCACGCCACTGCGCTGCCATGGCGTGAAATGGAAATGGAGGGCAGGAAGTGATTTTCTATATTTAGGAAGCACTATAACACACTCAAATGCCTATGTTTTGCGTCGTTTATGGTTGCTGAAATCGATCAAACCACGAGGAGTTTTTGTCGTGTGCCAAAAATTGTTGTTCATAAGAGGGAAAATACAAGAAATTGACAGAAATACACCGGGAAAAATGCCTTGCAAACCTACGTCTGCGATCGGAGGAGCCGAATGGGAAAATGCCTGTGTGTGTGTGTGTGTGGCAGTGATCACTTCGTCAAATGTGAGTTAATACATTATTTATGTGGCTTATAATTACATTATTCAGGTGTTTAAATACACTTATGTGGCTGTTTGTGTAACGTACTACCAGTTTCCGAACTTTGTAAAGTCAAAGTATGTCTGTAAGACGAGTTAGTTGCTGATATCTACAGCCTCGATGGCAGGCAAATCTCTCAATTCAGTTGAAAATCGGTCCTCTTCATAACTTAAGGATCACGTCCTGCATATGTTTCGATTTTCTGTTTATATATTTCTCTTGTAATAGCGTCTAAAGTAGTACAGTACGGTCTTTCCTCCATCTCGTCCATTGCGTTCTTCACTCCTTGCCCTCCACCTGCATTTTGCGCGTCAACACAATCACGTGACTGCAAAACACCTATTTGTGCCATGGTAAGAACAGCATTTGCAATTCAAACTGGCCATGGCTTGACATAGCACTTACTTTGTAATAATGGGGTTCTTAAAGGACTCTCTGCAAATGAAACACTTGAAAGGAAGATCTTCCTCGTCGCTGCTCACTTCATAGTTCTCATCGTCTGCAAGATAAAAAATACGTCAGGAAGCAGAACAAAAGAAGCGAAATGTTTTCTAAGACCTGTACCTAAACGTGGCTCACCGTTTGCCCCATATCTTCCTTCTTCGAGCTCTCGCTCAATCTGCCAGCCGTGCTTGTAGTCTGAGCGGTCATGCAGAAACTTACAGCTGTCTGAGGATAAAAGAAGACATGTTTGTTCCTGCAATGATGAGTGTTAACATGAACCTCAAAAGAAAGGCAGAAACAGAGAGGAAACCGGTGGCTTACTAACCTCCAAACCCACAGAAGCCCGTCTCTTTATAGTCTTTACAAATGTCAGGCTGGTAATCCCACCGGACTGTGGCCCTGAGGTGCTCAGGGGCTCTGATTGGCCCTTTCCTATCACATACAAGACAGTGTGGATCAGTAAAAAGTTGTGTGTCAGCATATTTAGTCACACCAAACAGGACCAGCTGATTGTTTGACCAGCATTTCTACTGACTTACCTGACCATACCAGAGGAGGCGTTGCCCATGGTGGAATCTTTGGGCTTGATGTATTTATGGTAGTTGTTGATGCCACGATAAATCTTATCGTCATCTTTACCAGTCAACTCCTATAAATAAAATACAGACATGCCATTGAATTAGCAGACTGTGCCAACCCAAACAATATCAATAATCAAGTATTCTTAAAGTCGGTATGAAATGGAAATTCAACGTCTAATTTCTAACAGCATCCTAATGATCCACCCATGAATGCGTTTCATTTTTTGGTAACACTTTACAATAAGGTTCATTAGTTACTACATTAGTTAACATTAACAAAGAATGAACAATACTTCTTCAGCATTTGTTAATCTTTGGTAATGTTAATATTAACATTTACTAATACTTTATTAAAATCTTGTTAACATTAGTTAATGCACTGTGAACTAACATGAACAACAATGAACAGCTAGATTTGTATTAATTAGCGTTAACAAAGAATAACAAATACAGTAACAAATGGTTAGTTCATGTTAGTTAATGCATGAACTAATGTTTAATAAATGAACCTTATTGTAAAGTGTTGCCGGTTAATTTCTTAACATTAGTTCGTGTATTAACTAACATGAACTAACCATGAGCAATCCATTTGTTACTGTTTTGGTAAATCTTTGTTATACAGCTGTTCATTGTTTGTTCATGTTTGTTCACAGTGCATTAACTAATGTTAACAAGATTTTATTAAAGTATTAGTTTAGTAAATGTTGAAATTTACATTAACTATTTTTGTTAAAAGCTTAAATAAGGATTTAATTGCATTTAATTAAAACAAATAAATATCTGTTTGAAAGAATAAATAATGATGTATGCAAGTAGTTATAAAGAATGCATTTATTTATATTTATGTAAGTCACAGTATTTAAATGTATCTGCATTGCATGTTCAAACTTAAAAAAAAACATTCATTTCAAACCATACCTCTTTGTTTTTGTATAAATATTAGAGCCAGACCGATATATCAGGATGCCGATATTATTGGCCGATATTAGGCATTTTCCAATTATCGGTATCGGCAGTTATAAAGGCCGATAAATGAATATTTCAAAAATAAAAAAATAAAAATAGACGAAACACGCTTGAACCATGTCATGAGTGTTGGAGTTGTATAGTTTGTCCACCAGAGGGCACTCTACACCGTTCCTGTTGGCAACACTCGTTAATTTGGTCATGAGACATTCATTGCTTGAATAACAATTAAAAGAATATCCCCATCAGTCGCGAAAATTAGTTAGTAATAATTACGTTACGTTGTTACAGTGTAGTTGACTGACTGTCCTTTTAACTTTTGACAATGTGACTGAAGTATTTCTTTAATAGCGCGTGACAGTTATAGCAATGAGACATATCATCTCTCCTTGGCCTGTTATATTGAAAATGTATGTTTTACACTTAGCAGTATGACATCATCTATTGCTAAATTATGACTCATCATAGACTAGCTAATCACAAAGCTAGCTAATGCCACTAACATCAGTCTGCTCTGTTGTGACAATAAAAGAAACAAGTTTCTTTTTAAAAAGCATGATCATAATATTTTAGTTAAAACTCATAAATAACTACAAATAACTAATCTGTTAATGTTTTGTGATTTTCAAAAAAATAAAAAATAAATAAAAATATCGGCTGGTATATCGGCATATTGGATTTTAAAACCAAAAAATTATTTGTATGGATCGGCCTTCAAAATCCTTTATTGGTTAAGGCTCTAATAAATATATATATTTATATTGCATATTAATCTAATCCCCCGTACCTCTTGAATCTTCTGGCTGCAGCTTCAAAGATGGCCTGAGCATCTTTGTCCCTCTCTGTGTCCAACTCATAAACAGCAGTGGCCCCCATGTCATCTGGTCCCTCTGGTTTCTGCAACACACACATACATACACACACTGAATTACAAGAATCAAATGTTTGGAATGGAATCAAATGAATAATTTGCATTCTTAATGATTTGCTTTAGATTATAAGAAAGCCCAGATGTAATTATCTGACAGACTCACTCACCGCTAACCGGGTGGACTTGTACGCGACAGTGACACTCTTGACTTCTTTCTCCTCTTCACTTTCACTTGATGAGACTGCTTCCCTCTCCACTTTCTTTGACTATAAGATGGGATGAGCAGTATTTAACTTGCGGTTATGGCTTCAGAGTAAACAGCAGCTTCGTAAAAAACTAAAATAATGCAGATTTCATAAAAGATTTAAAACACCGACATACTTTCTGAATCATGGGGTTAGTGATAGCAGCTTTCTTCTTTCTGACCACAGCACTGCCCTCCTCGCCGCTACTTCTGTCTGATGAACACACACAAAATGATTTAATACACCCGTTACTTGGTTGTAATCCGAATTACGTAGGGCATAAACATTGACTGAACAGACAGTTTAACGTTACTGTATTAACGTTAAAAACGGATCAATCAATTCATGTATTACCGATCACTGAGGGGGAAATGAGTACACAAAATACCTTTATCGCTATCGCTTGCATTTCTTTTCCGTGCAGAAAATTTCTTATTTGATTTCTTAAAAAGAAACTTGCATACTGTTTTAGACTCTTCTGACTCCGCCATCTTTGACTACATTAAACACAAACAAATATGAAGAACTTCAGTTATAGTGCCTCTTGTGTTTGGGAATGGGATGAACAATACAGTGAATCAGAGATGCTCTTACTGCTGTGCTAACATTTCATGCATAAAAGTATTCACATTTTAATTAATAAAGTTAATATTTTATTGTTATTAAGAATGGATACAACTAAATGTATGGCAACTCCCTTTTCTGACAAAACTGAACTGTACTGTACTTCTTTACACCAGAGGTTTCAGACACACTCGATGCCAGTTGAACCTACATGTGTAAAATCTAAAAATATGATATTATTGTGATACAGTATATTGATGTGAGATGTATTTAATGCCCTCTTTGCATACATTAGATTATTATTTCTTTTGATTTCCTTTTGTTTGAGATATATACAAATATTATTACTTGAATGAAATACAAACCATGTCTCTATACAAAACAAATCCAAATAGCAGCTAACACCGATAGATAGATGATATAGATAGATAGATAGATAGATAGATAGATAGATAGATAGATAGATAGATAGATAGATAGATAGATAGATAGATAGATAGATAGATAGATAGAAAGAACACTACATAATACAACTTCATGAGATTCAGATTGCACAACTTACTGGCTTTTTATACATATATTTTAAAGGTTCAGAAAAATATTTTATTTAAAAGCAAGACATTGGAATCTAGCAAAGAGTATAGAAGCCAAAATATAAGTTCTTTGAATCCATTTATTTTGCAACACTTAACCACGCCCCTGTCGTAAAGTACCAGTAGACGGGCTAAAGCGTCGTAAAATACCACAGTGGTTTACGGCCTCGCGCCATTTTAAGAAAGGAACGACTCGTTCAGCTTGGTGAGAGAACACGTTGGGTATTGTCGTGTGGACCGAAATACAGAAAAACGCTAAAGGGATTTAAGAAATTCATGCACGAAGATTCCCCACAGAAACGCGCCGAGGTTATTGGTCTAAAATCGGAGGTTTCGTCGGAACCGAATGAGAAGTTGAGGTAATTCGCTATTGGAGGCCGCCCGTGGAAATATGTGCGGTCTCTCATATCTGTCGACTTAAAATTAGTAACGTTAACGTTAGAGCTGCCGACCCTAACCAGGATTGATCTTTTCTTTACACGCGTGTAACAGAACGTGCACTAGCATTCATTTATGTGATTTGTTTATTTGTATATTACATATCTAATAATGAAGAAGCTAATTAAACCAGTCATGTAAGTAAAGCAAATGTAGGGATGTTTGTTTGCCCGAAGCTAGCCGAGCTAGCTGTTCCCGCTAGCTGTTAACGTTTAAAATCTCGTTTCAGGGGTATTTCCTTATTGATATCGATACTATAAGATACTTGGACGCCACATTTTCAGTTAAAGTTTAACAAAGACTAATTTGTCCATCAATCGATCCTGCAAGTTAGTAACATTTACTGAAATCTCTTAACTTTTCAATAATTTATCCACCGCAACTTCTTAAAGTTTGCGGGGTCTCTGTTAAGGGTTGTTTGGTTTTTAATTGAATCCTTTTTAATTTCTCTTTTCTAGGTGAACAATGACTCAGTTTCTTCCGCCGAACCTGCTGGCATTGTTTGCCCCGCGGGACCCGATACCTTTCCTGACTCAGCTCGAGAAACTTCCCCACGAGAAACACCACAACCAGCCCTACTGCGGAATTGCCCCCTTTATCCGGCATTTTGAGGTGCTTTTTTGCAATACTTTATTATTTAAAAGATTTTAATAGATTTTTGACTGCCAGTAAAGATTACAGATCGAGTGTTTTAATCAGACGACGGTGGTTGAATGCCTGAAGGAAATTACTGTATATAATGTTATTTTTGTTACCCACTGTTCGTTAGGACCCCAGAGATGCTCCACCACCAACAAGAGCAGAGACGCGGGATGAGCGGTTGGAGAGGAAGGTGAGGAAATCTTAACTTTTAGTTTCTGTGGTAATTTCATTGAGGTTGTTCACTGATGCTGAATGGCATTTAAATTCACAGACCCTCATTCAGAAGGGTTTCAAATGGGTTATGAGTTGAGGATGGCAAAAATGTTATCTTTGAAAAGTTTCAGTGGGAGACCTTTTTAGTACTCTTAATAATGAACAATATTTTTAGAGAATGACAACATGGGTATTTTTTATATATATATATATATATATATTAGGGGTGGTTAATCTGTCTGATTTCCCGAATTCGATTACGATTATTGAAGTCCCGATTTGATTACAGTCGATTTTCGATTATTAATGATTCTCGATTAGCGATTATTGATTTTCCATTTTACAACAGTAAACAAAAATACTAGTGCTGTCAAACGATTAAAATATTTAATCGTGATTAATCGCATTAATGTCATAGTTAACTTGCGATTAATTGCACATTTTCTAAATGTCTTTTGATTTCTTTTTGTTACATACATTTTAATGCTCTTATCAACATGGGAAAGTGGATTGGCTTGTTTAGTGCAAATGTTTTTTTTATTATTATTATTGAAAATAACATTGGATAGTGAAATAGTGTTCAATTTCACACTAACATACCAATAATCTCTCACACAATGTAGAACTGTCTATCAATAAAAGGGTGAAAGAAATACTGACGAGGTCCTGATATTGGCGAGGGGGTGGAGAATTCGCATCATCTGTGTGTGTGCTTGGCCATCATCAAGTGGTGTTTCAGACTGGACGTGCTGCGATGATGATAGCTCAGTTCACAACGACAAAACACACAGATCCGGCGTCTCGCGCTCGTCATCCACTTAAAACGTAACGTTACTATTTGGCCGGCTCGCAAGCAGAAACGAGTGTGTGCGGCACAAAACGTCCTCGCGCTGCGATCTGAAACCCATTCATTTCAATTGCTTGCGCCGCGCGAGGACGTTTTGTTGCTTCTTCGACCAAAGCGCAAGCGGATCTAGCTAGACCGGAAACAAAACAACAGGCACGATGCACACACTCGTTTGGGCTTGCGAGCCGGCTTTGAGTGGATGACGAAGCTTGAGACACCGAAATGGATCAGGATTCAGGACGCATGCCGTCCTGTTGCAAAAGCATGTGAAAAAAGTACAAAGTTTGCTAGGACAAGACCGTTAAAAAAGACTGTTAATCGCGCGATAAAAAAAATTAACGCCGTTAAAATGGGTTTGCGTTAACGCCGATAATAACGCGT
The DNA here is from genome assembly GCA_030378365.1 of Hybognathus amarus. Lineage (NCBI taxonomy): Eukaryota > Metazoa > Chordata > Actinopteri > Cypriniformes > Leuciscidae > Hybognathus > Hybognathus amarus. The sequence continues at coordinate 9,783 of JAQIUQ010007324.1, read as the reverse complement.
TAAACTGACAGCCCTAAAAAATACACTAGACCAACATATGATTATATTAGCAGCAGCAACATTTTGGTATTAATTGCACTTTTTATTTGTTTGATATTCAATGAAAATGTAATGATGGTTAGTGAAGACATGCAAACATGCTTGTTGTCTACTACTTAGGCAAACCATTATCTTTAAATAATTTTTTTAACATTTGTGTTTCATTATAATGCAAAGGCACCTGGTTCTATTAATTGACAGCATTAAAATGCATTTTGTGATTTCTTTCAATTGAAAATCTTTGAAGCAAGTTTGGGGGGCTTGAAGGGCACCCGATTCAGAGAATCACCCAGAAATTCAAAAGAACAGCATTTATCTGAAATAGAAAGCTTTTGTAACATTAAACAATACAGTTCAAAAGTTTGGAGTTGGTAAGAATTTTTCTTACATTTTTTGGGAGAAAGAAAAAAGAAATCTATACTTTTATTCATCAAGGATAAATTAAATTAAGTTGATCAAAAGTTACAGTGAAGACATTTATAATGTTACTAATCGATTATAGTGTGTGACTATAAATACTTTCCTTTAAATGTACAAAGTAATGACCCATAAAGAATTAACATACAATATATTTTATTAGCATTCCAAAGAACCAACAGGAAAATAAACGTGTGCCTGAACTAGGAGCATAACTTTAACTTACTTGTAGTAAATTAATATTATAACGACCGGTACAGCCTTGTGTTTTTGCCCAGTTCCTTTCCCCTTCAACTTCAGAAGCCAAAATATTTCCACACGTCAGCTTTTAACCTAACAAGGAGGGTGTTTGGATCTCGCGCGCCATCGCGTCTCTGTTATGTGCACGCGTCAGATGGTCCGGTCACTGCACTTCCGTCTTTCACGTTCCGTCAATATTACGTTATTATAAATATATATATATACATTTTTTTTTTTTTTTTTGGAAATCGATTTTGGGATATTTGTGAATCGATTCAGGATCGTCCGCATCGCGAATGCATCGAAGAATTGATTTTTTCCCCACCCCTATATATATATATATATATAAAAATTGTGCTTGTTAATATTGTTTTGTGTAATATGGTCCATAATTTCAATTCCAGAGGAGAGAGAAGATGGAAAGGAGGCAAGTTGTGGTGGAAACAGAACTGAAGCTATGTAAGTATCTGAACTAAAGTGAAACGCTGCAACATATTGCTATAAAACCTTATAATTGTTTTCTTGTATCTCCACAGGGGACCCACATAATGATACCAATGCTCAAGGAGATGCTTTTAAGACCTTGTTTGTTGCTCGAATTGTGAGTTGTTTTTGTTTTTTTATGGGCTTGTATACAAGAATAAAAATGAGATCTTGTCCTGAAAATGTTAATTTTTTGTGTTCTATTCATACAGAATTATGATACCACAGAGTCCAAACTACGGCGTGAGTTTGAAGTCTATGGTCCTATCAAACGGGTAAGTTGAATATGTACATTTCTCCACTTTCCTTTTATTTTTATCCATCAGGCTCACCTTTTAATGTTTATTCTTTTTATTAGATCTACATTGTGTACAACAAGAAAACCGGAAAACCAAGAGGCTATGCGTTTATTGAATATGAACACGAGAGAGACATGCACTGTGAGTAACCAAGATATCTCATTCTTCTTTAAACTCCTTAAATTACTTGGAAATACTACACCATCTTTTGCTGCAATGTAAAAAGGCATTTATTGTCTTCTCATGAACTATTTTTATTTGAAGCAACAAATGATATTGGTTATGGTACACCTATTTAGATTTTTTTCTTTTCTGCCGGCGTCACCACAAATTTAGAATTAGCCTTTCAATCTAAAATGTTTGCGAAACATTTGAGAATGTGTAACTCATGTTATAAAACTCCATTTTGTGTGTGCGTGTGCTTGTATGATGGCTTGTGTCAACCCTATCATACCTGTGTTCGTAGTATATTCCTGTTTTTTTACCCCGTGTGTGTGTTGCATCTGTGTGAGTGTGACGGTGCAGCACATGTGGGTGAAGAGCGGAGTGTGGCTGTGCGTTAGCCCAACACACATTCTGATGAATGTTGCCACTCTATGGCATCTCTGTAATGTTTAGGCTGTGTGACATAGCAGTGTGTTTCCGGATGGAGCGGTGATGGTAAGCTAAAGGCTAAAGCTGTCTGTAGTGAAAAAAGGTGACCCATATACTTACACACCTGTTCATGTCTGGTGCACAAACAGCCGTTAATATCAAGGCTTTTTATACCTCAGTACACACAGGGGCCTTTTATGATTGAAGTGTTGCGGAGCGAGTCAATGCTTTTTTATTAATTGTGTGTTGTTCTCATTGCTACTGCAGCCGCCTATCTCTGATGGCTATTGGCCAGAGCTGGCTTGCAGATCATGATGATGGTTTTGATACATCTACACCCTACTACCACAGCTCAGTATATGGTTGGTATGATGGGTTTGTATGATGGGTAAGATTTCTTTACACCCCTCATCTAATTTTAGTTGATAGGTGTACCAAATCACTTCTCATCTGCCCCATTTTAGGGCTGAACATAGGGCTGCCAGTTGTTATTGACTGTGGCTTGGGCCAGTTATAGTGAGTGCGAGCCTGTCATTAATCTCTTCTATTAAAGCCATCGTACTACTAATGTGGTTGAACCCCGCAAGATTTAGTCCGTGCAGTATTGGTTACACTTGAAACCGAACTTTGTTGTAAAGAGATCCTGTTTGTTACATTACAACACATAGTTGCTGTGTTAAAGTGGATGGTGATCTCGTTGTTGGATATTAAAATATAGATGTGTCTTTTTTTTGCACACATAGTTAAATGTGTCTCCTAAATCTCTCCACAAGGTTGGATAATCCCTACCATAAAAGTGGAGTTATGTTTACAGTTTAAGTGAAGTTTTGCAGAGGAAATCCAGTTTTTCAATAGTAATCCATGTGGTGTAGAATTTTGCATTTCAGGTGGGTAGATTTACCCTTGCAGATTTCACGTAGGGTTCAAGTTGGTAACGTAGATTTGGCATGTTGGAAAAATAAAGCTGCTTGGTTTGATCGTGACTTAGCTACACTATTAACAATTTGACAGTGGATAGGCCTATTTTTACCTGCAGAACTTAGTGCTAATGTGATTGCACCTTAACACTGTTGCTATGCAACAACTAAAAAGAAAATATCTGCTCTTGTTTTGTGCAGTGACAATGTGAACATGTTTCACGTTATTGCTATATTGCTAAGTGTTACTATATTAAATAAGCCAGGAGCTTAACTGTTTTTAATGTAAATAATGGCACAAAGACTTATTTAGTAATGCATTTTTATTTAAGTCAAAATTCAAAGTGTGTAGGAACTTATTTTGCTGAAATGGTGGTGTTGGCTTTAATAGAATAGGTTAACCAAGGACTTTGGATATTTAAATCACTGCACGGAACCCAATTACATTTAAAGATTCTTATTGCCATGGATTCACCTTGTAGAGCATCAATGGTTAAATTAATTTCTAGACTTTCTGTGAGACACTTGATCCAAAAGGCCTCAGAAATGTCTATTTAGGTTAAGTGAGGAGCTGCAACCTTTTCTGTGACTTTCCATTAGTCCAAACTGAATATTTACCACTATTTACAAAGCTCTTAATGGGCTGAAAACATGACCAATACAACTAAATAAGAATTAAATACGAATTATATTTACTTAAGACATGTTAAAGGTTTATACAATTTAGTTGCCTAATGTGCATTTTTTTTGTTTTCAATTCCATTTCCTTTAAATTTTGACTTGCAAGGTCCTGTAGAATTGTAAAGAATTTAAACTAAATGGAAAAACTGGTCAGATATTTTATGGATATAAGGGTGGTTGGTAAGCCCCTCTTGTTGGTTAGGTAGGTGAGGGTTGTGGTAAGGCCCTCTGTTAACTATTAAATGAGGGTGGATGGTAAGGCCCTCTTGTTGGGTAGGTGCGCTGAGGGTGTTTGGTAAGCCCCTCTAGTTTGGTATGGTAGTCTGACTCTGAGGGTTGTTGGTAAGGCCCTCTGGATGAGATGTCAGGACAGATGTGTGCGAAATAACTTGAGGGTTTGATGGTAAGACCCCATGATGGGTTTCAACTGAACACCGTCGACAGTGCAGACCAGAATAGCTTCGTGGATATCATTCGTATCCCTTGTTAATGGATTGGATCCCTAATTCCTTGGTTCAAGGTTGTCCAGTTTTGATTTTAAAAAAATTGTATCAAATGGGCTGAAAGACATTTTGATTCGAGACCGCTGGAATCGCCAGACTACATTTCCTTGGGGTGTTCCATCAAGGACTTCATCCTTGGCCAGGTGTTATGGTAAGATAGCATCTCCAGGTAATGTGGTAAGACTGGGATATGACTAAATACTTAAGGGATTAGACTTATCTTAGACCAGCAGAAGGATAAGACCTAAGGATATTGGCCATATTGAAGTGTGTGGGAATTGTGTAACTTTCTTAAAAGCTGTTCTTCTAGTGTACCTATTATTTTTTATGTATAGAAGCTAGAAGTAAAGCTCTGCCAATTTTTTGTTTCCTCCCCTTTGGTCTACTGTGATGCGAGCGCAAATGGTGCTTTAATGTTCATTGAAATTCTGTATGAGTGTGAATGAATGTTTGAGAGATTTTGGAGAATGGATAAAGTGGCTTTTAGTGTAACTGTTCACTAAGTGCCTTTTTTTCTTGTGGCTTTCTATCAAGATTTAATGAAAACAAAATGGTGTTAATGGGCAGTTTAATGTGGATCACACTTAATTTGGAGATGATTAGTTGTCCAAGCTGTTGAGTTCAATGCTCTAGTTTTTGTGATCCACATTGCACTGTTACAACCTTATGTTTAAAGGCTTACCATAGCACTTCATGAACTTTCATATTTCTTTCTGAATACCAGAGAGATGGCATTTTGCCTGAATATTACATAGTTTTTAGGAAGCACACGATTTAGTGTCTTTAAACTCTAAAGGCAGACATACACTGCAAGAGTTCAGACACTCAGGAGGTCGTGCGCCATTGCACGTTACGAGTTAACCCGATAATTGTCAAAGTAATTGGTACACTGCACAACTGTACTGCACTGTGAGCTGGCGGCAATCATATGATCTTTCATGTTTAACACAGAGATTCTGGAGCAGGTTGCTGCTATACCTTCAGATAGAAAAAAAAACACCCAAAGTAAAGACGAATTTGTAAATGATTTGGTGAAAAGCCAAGGACGGCATGGCCATTCCTTTGACAAACAAAATATTCCAGTTTATGTTGAGTGCATTTCCTGCAAGGTTACTAAGGTTCCTGCAATAATATTAATAATAAAATTGATAGGTCTAGCCTATGTGATACAATTGTGTATGATTTGGCAAAAGGGGACAGCCTATACATAAAGAAAAATTGGGCTGACTCACCCACTTGTTGAGTTTTTAAAACAATTATGGGGGATGTCAGGAGGTGCTCGTAGCGTTCTCTGCTCGTAATTCCTCGCACAATGTGAACCGTGTCAATACGAGCATCAGCAATTTCCAAGCGATTTCTCATGAGAAGATAAATCGCCTGTGAGATCGCACATCAAAAATACCTTGTGCGCTCCCGCTTAAGTGGTATCTCGAGTTTTTATCTTCAATAGTGAGAATTTGGATTCCACTGTAAAGTTTACATTCCGTGATAATTTAAGGTATTTGGCATATTCTCCAACTTGGAATATTCAGTTTAGTTTGTGTTAATTTCTAAAATTAGCATATGGATCATGCGTTCCTATCATACAGGGAGATTCTTGTAAAAGCATTATTGTGCTTTGGAATTATTTTAAGGAATGCAGTCTGGAAAACTGCTTAAATCTATAATCCAAATCATGAACTTCAATAATTACTAAATGCTTTTTTTAAATTTAATTTAATAAAGGCAATATTTTTGTGATATTTGTTAATGCGTGACTCTCCATGCGAGTTATCATTAACTAAAACTAAGGTAGAAGAAAGCTGTTTTATAGTTTGTTTTTTGAGCTCATAGCAGAATTGTCAGTTTATCTCATTCCTGGTGTCTTATCCATTCGGAGGTAAGCGTGTGTCTTCAAATAGCTTAATGTTTTTAATGGAGTCCATCCCAAATTCAAGGTATGTAGTAGGAAATACTGTTGTGTGTGTTCTTGGTTTCTCATTGTCCACCTCTTTCTTTCTTTGTACTCCTTATTCTCTTCATTCCTCAATCTCCCCTTTTCTATTGCTCGTCTGTCAACTCTACTAGCTGCCTACAAACATGCGGATGGCAAAAAGATTGATGGACGCAGAGTACTTGTTGATGTTGAAAGAGGAAGAACGGTCAAAGGATGGCACCCCAGACGACTTGGTAAGCACTTCAGTGTTTTTTTTTTTTTTCATGCCAGAGGTGTCCAATGCTTTTTCTGGAGGACCAATGTGCCAATGGCAAGCCAGACCTATCAAGATGTTAGGTCTGGGAACTCACAATTGGCACACCTCAATCCGGGGGCGGGATTAGAGGTTATCTTTCAATATCCCTCTGCACGCCATAGGATAGCGCTAACCAACCAGAGCGATGATGGCTGTGGCGGAGTGAGTCCCATGTGTTTTCCCCATGGTTTTCTCTCCAGCGGAGCAAGTTGATATATTAAACTTTTTTCCTTATCCGGTCGTCAAAACTCCGAACACACCTTCCTTTTTAAGAATGACTTAAGTGACGTTCTTAACTCCCAAGTCATCCGAGTCGCGGCCAAAGCCGAATCGAAAGACCGCTGTTCGCCAGCTGCGTCTTGTTTGTTTTTAACTATCAGGGAAATCACCTATGGAAATCACGGCGCAGAACCGTCACAACTCTGCCGTCATTGTGTCCCGCCCACCAACTCTATACACAATGTGATTGGCCTGACCAGAGTTTGGAATTTCCGCTTCGAAAGTCAACGGAGAGTTGCTAGACCACACTTTGCAGCAAAATAATTTTTTCTGCCACTAGGGTGCGTCTAGATTTCTAGGCTACCAATGTCCTGTAGCCTGCCTCAACCTACTTGCCTAAATCATTCTAGTTATCCAAAAGACCTTGATTAGCTTGTTCAGGAGTGTTTGTTTTAGGGTTGATAAAACTCTGCATGACAATCAATCTTGACTTCGAGTTGCCCACCCCTGGTAAAGATGATATGGTTGGGATGGCAAGTGTGTTTATAATTCACATCAATATATATGCATTTTATTATCCAGGTGGAGGTCTTGGGGGTACAAGAACGAGGGGGAGCAGATGTCAACATCAAGCACTCTGGCAGAGATGACACCTCCCGTTATGATGACCGACCAATTGGAAGGTAAGTTGGGTGGAGCCTAATTGTGTTTTTTTTTTTTTTAGATGGGTACCTTTCAGCCCTTAACCCTATTGTCTATTATCCTGCAGTGACCGTGATCGGGATCGTGGCGAACGCAGGAACGCAGTCGTGAACGTGACCGAGACAAGGAGCGTGGGGAGCGCGGAGAGCGCCGCCGCTCTCGATCCCGGAGAGACGAAGACACACCAGATCTCGGGAGCGTGAGAGGGCTCTTGTGGTTCCGGGGGAGGAGGCTGGAGGCGGCAGCCGACGTCAGAGAGAGACAGAGGTGCAGTTGGAGGCAGCCGAGGAGGAGGAGACCGGCAGAGAGAAAGAGACCGCAAGAGGGAGAAGCAGGAGCAGGGATAGAAAGAGAGATAGGGAAAGAGGAAAGGGTGCAGAAGGAGGAGAGGAAGGCATGGGTGGGCTAGCTGACGGAATGATTCCAGAAGGGGGAACGGGGTACTGGAGGACCCCTTGGGTGGTGAACCAGGACGAGGTGAGGAGGGAGGGCCTGAAGGAGAAGAAAGAGGGAGGGATCGAGACAAAGACAGGGAAAGAGACCGTGATAGGAAGCGTAGCCATAGAGATAAAGATAGAGACAGGGATCGGGAGAGAAGGCGAGATAGGGATAGAGATCGTGAACACAAACGGGACCGAGGTGACCGGGACCGTGGGGACCGGCGGAAGATCGACATGTATCCTCCTCAGGAGATCAAGAGGGTTTGGGTAATGGAGGTGATGGGGGTGAAGAGCAAGCGCCACCACAATCAGAAGAAGGTTCACAGGATGGGATGAGGATGATGATGATGGATCAGGATTCCATGCAGTCAGGAGAGGGCTATGCCTCCAATGAGAATGGGTACAGGTTGGAGGGCCAGGGTGATGATTACTGAGAGTGCCACTGTTGTGTGAATGATCCAAGGTTATCCAGTTGTAATGTTGATTCGATTCCCAAATATCCTCAACCGTTATTTAATGCCTACACCCTCCTATGCTTGCACTATGTCCAGTGTGTGAGTATTATACTGTACCACCAACTGCTATCGCTGAGAGAGCTTAGTGTCTCCCTGGTAAGAAGCGTACTTTTGTTTAATAAAAAGATTATGTAGCTGAACTGAGTTTATTTTATTTTTTAGCCTGTTTAAATTAAATCTGGGGCTTTGTTTGCATAAAACTTCACCTAATAACTAGCCTTATGATGCATTTGAATTCCCTGTTATAACCAACTAAGTATCAATTGACACGTGTTACTGGAATTGGGTCTCTTGACCTGAAGTACTGTATCTTTTATGGTGTAGTATCAGTTAGGGATGGGTAATTAATGGTTTAAAACGTGTCTGTATATTGTTTCTTTTATATTAGTCCTCACCACCCCCAGTTTCTCTTTAGTTTTTTTTTGTCTTGTACATTTTTCTTTTTATATATATATATTGATCGTTTGCAAATTCGTACAGTGGCCCTTAATTTTACTGAAGGAACAAATACAGGAAAAATGTACACAATTGTGTTTTTAAATTTCTATGGGTTCACAAAAAGCGCTCTTAATTTTCTCTTTTTTTTGCTTATCTCTGGTCGTATTGGTTCTGCCTTTCATCCTTTAATAAATAATTTTTTATTGACGCATCGAGTTCTTGATTCCTTGTCTTATAACGGTATTGAACTTGCGCCTCTGGCTCTGACGTGTTGTATTGCGTCATTCAGTAAGCGGCTGCCGGGGACGAGTCGAGTGCACACTATTCGCGCTTCTCCACATTAGCTGAAAGCAGCATCGATACGCTTTCACTGGAGCTGCAGTAGATACGTTTGTTTCTTACTATTGAGCCAGATTATTACAATCTGATTCAAATCGATATCTTCTAGTTTATTACAATTCTACCTGTGGTGAAACGCTTCAGTCCTCCACTGCAGCAGCCGATCTTCATGATGTCATCGTATTATCATACGGGGAAAGATGTGGACATGGCGGCGATGACGGAACCACTCTGTTTGGAAAGAGGTAGTTTACTTGGTCTTATGTATTATATCAGACCAACGTTTAACGTTAGCATTTAGAAAATGGCAGATAGATTAGCCAATGAACTGGCAGGTTCGTGTGTGTGTTAAGCAGGCTGCATTAGTGACCACTAAGCGGGGCATTTCGTTTCCATAATGTGAATGAATCAATGTACCTAGTAGTTTGTTTTATGCTTAATTAATTCAATAAAACCTATTTATTTACAGGTAAATGTTACATCTGGGCATGTGGAAGTAATTCACTGATCTAACTCAATTGCACCCGTGTTCATGTTTGCGTTGTATACGGGTGTATGTTCTCTTTTGTGCGCTACATCTTCCACCGTTGAGAATGCAGTCGTACGCTGTAGACCGTGGGCGTCTTTAATCATTTTATTATAAACTGCCCTTAACCCCTTCAACACCTGCGACCACTGGAATGGCCATCACATGGTTTTTGGTTCAAACCAATAAAATTGTTTTTG